>SNQJ01S0006315.1:0-10464 GCA_010110895.2 Picea sitchensis
CGTTATCCATCAAACAAACTTGGGTCCATTACCCAAACCTGGGTTCTCCAACTTCTCATGGCCATAACTCTCTAACCGTGAGGAGTTATGTGACGTTCCACATACCACTGGAAATGACATTAAAAGAACTATCCATATAGGATAGTTTCACTGACAAATTAACTGGCGTTCATATCATTATTCCACAAATCAGCATGGGTTCTCTAACCATACTTCTAGGATAACTCAATCCACAAAGTGTCTTCCCGTGAGGGATTTAACCATAAGGGGACCACTTTGGAGTTCATACATTTCAACTTATTATCAACCATGAAAAGAAAATAATGAGTAATATTTACATCAAACAATCTTGGATCCATTACCCAACCTTTGTGCTACGGGGCTTTCTTCAAGGGTTGACATCAATGACAACCAACCTTAATCAACAGTGGCAACCATTTATTTAATAACTAAATTTCTTAGGAAAACAAGGCAACATGATTCAATAATGATAGTGGTTGATAAATTGACAAAGGATGCTCAATTTTGTTCCTGTAAAAATAACTCATACAACAACTAATATTTCAGAAATTTACATGAGGGAGATGGCTAGGTTGCATGGCATACCTAAGGAAATGTTTTCTAACAGAGATACAAAGTTTACTTCACATTTATGGAGGGGGTTGTTTAAATGATATGGTATAAATATGAATTTTAGCACAACATACCATCCATAGTCAAATGGGAAGATAACGAGAGTCAACAAAGTAATCGAATACATGTTGAGAATGTATGTGATGGATAAACCATCTAAGTGTGAAGATTACTTATATTTGGTTGATTTTTCCTATAATAATGGGTATCAAGATTCCTTGAACATGATCCCATTTGAATCTTTGTATGGTAGAAAATGTAATACTCCAGTGAGTTGGGACAACCCAATAGACAAAGTGGTACTTGGGCTTGAATTTCTCAAGGATCTAAAAGACCAAATGGTTAGAACTAAGTATAAATTGAAGTCAACACAAGTTATACAAAAGAGTTATGCAGATAAGAACATGACAACTAGATAATTTAAAGTGGGAAAACATGTTCTTTTGAGAGTGAATCCCAAATATATCTCGTTGAAGTTAGGCAGTTGTACAAAGCTAGCAACCATATTTTGTGGTCCATTTGAGATATTGAACATAATAAGGCCAGTTGCATACATGCTTGAATTTCCTGCTTCCATGAATGTGCATAATGTATTTCATGTCTCTTTTTTGAAAATGTATGTACATGATCCTAACCATGCTATTGATTGACATTTGATTCAGGTAGAGGCAGAGGGAGACTTTTAGGTTCATCAAGTACACATATTGGACAAAAAATTCAAAATGCTCCAGAATCGAGTTATAGAACTGGTAAAATTTTAGTGGACCTGCTACGGTCCTTAATATGCTACTTGGGAGCGTGAAGATTCCATGCAGGCAGAATAAGAATACCCACAACTTTTTGAATAATTTTGAAATTGTTTATTTCATTTTTGTATATGCACTGAGGACAGTGCCAAAATAAGGGGGAGGATAATGTAATACCCCATTTTTTATTCCCCATATTAAATAATGTATTTTGTTAATTTATAAAAGGTTAGAGTGCCCAAGAAATTAAAAGAGCCCAGTGTGCCTAAGAAATGTAATGTTTTTATCATTAATAATAATAAAATATATCGCTAGCTACTAGACGAACAATGACAAGAGTTATAGGTGTTTTGATTCCATGAGAGAGGGGGATTAAGGGGATAAGTCTTTTATTATATTTTATTTACCCATATTTTCTTTAATTGAGAGAAGTGGTTACATGAGCTTCTTGGGGGGAGGCCATGTGGTTCTTGATTCCCAAGTAAATATATAAACCCATCTTGTGGTTTGTTTGGGGGTTCTTATCCATTCACACTTTCACTCTTTCATTCATTGTTGTTCAATTATCATTCCCCATTCATTCTTGTTATTGGATTGGTACATGGGGGGGTGACTTGCTAAGGAATAAGACAGTGTTTGTTGGTTGTAGTAATGACTGGTGAATTCCAGCCATGAATTTGTGCCTACGTGTTTGAGATGCATAGGCATGTACTAGATTTTATTCACATCTACGAGTCTTGAGAGTCTTAGCAGGGATATTCTTAACCAAATGAAATGGAGCCCTAGAAAGAGGTGGAAAACGTGAGGGAGTGCATGGTAGAGAAGGGGTTTCATTCTCTTGTGTTGTGTAGGATGGAGGGAATAGAGTTGGTGTACTTTGGATTGTTGTGCGTTGAGAAACCTGTGAGAGCTTGAGTGTTAATTGGTTTGGGAAGTTGAATGAAACCCTAGAACCGTCCTTGTAGATTCATAGCCCTGGCTCCGGGGTGATATGCTCTTGAGATTTATAATAAAAGTGTCTGAGGTTAGGTGGAACGTCCTTGGTCTTCAACGAATTGGTGATTGGTTTTAATAAAGATTAGTGCTCTTATTATTTGTTTCTCTACTTATGTATTTATTTCCGTTGTATATTAATTATTATACCTGAGATTCATTTTTACAATATGCTTGTTTGTTAATTATTATTGTGCATGACATATTTTCCATTTCCTTTATTATGTAGTATAAATCTTGATGATTGCATGTGAATATTCCATGATTCGTTATTAATTAAATTTCATCAAAAAATTGTAATCAGTTTTGAAGTGTTTACTTTAAAGTAACATGCCCATACCTATGGGTAGTTGAGTATATTACATTAAACACCTTTAATAAAGCCAAAATCTATATTTGAAAAATGATAATATGGTTAAATAAATTCTAAATCAAATGCAATTAATATATCTCAATATGAATGCACATTATTAAAATATGGTTGATTTATATATATATATATATATATATATATATATATATAAAATAGGCCATCTAAATCAACCATATTTTGATAATGTGTAATTATATTAAAATATATCTATTGCATTTCATCTATAATTTGGACTCTATATTATATATATATGGTTAATGCAACACGGTCCTTTCACGACAAACTATTCTTAATAAAAATATAGCTTTCAATCTAAAAGCATATGTATCAAGTTTCACTATTTTTCTATTCTCTATTCAAATTGAACTTTTTGCACAAACATTTACTTTGAATGTTCATAAATATTCAAAATATTTATTATTTTATTAATTTAAACTTACAAAAACATTATCATTATCATTATCATTATCATTATCATTATTATTATTATTATTATTATTATTCATGTCATTCCATAATATTTTACTCAATTTTTCATTTTATTATTCTACCTTTATCTACAAATTTGGCTACCTAAAATCATATTTTTAGGATGGAAATGATAATCATACAATCAACAAAAATGCCTTTCCTTTCTTTCCTCGTTCTTTTTAGCTATTTCTACTCCAGTGTAATCATTATTCTTTCCTCATAGTTGTTCCTCTTCTTAAAAACGTTATAGGTTCTTTGTGGCAACTATAACTTTATGTTGATTCATCATGGGTCCTTCATATTCTAGGTTGAATGTTCCCACATTAAACTCCTTAGTTTACAATGAAAAACATTCCCACATATGAGATAATTTTCAATCAATTCCATTCATTCATTTTTACCATTGTTTTCCTCAATTCTGAATACTTTATCATCTTTATTATTGTACATTTTAATTTGGGAATTAATACAACACATTATGATAGAAATCAAGGATTCCATCTTCTCTAACAATCAATACAACACATTGTGATTCAATCAATTTCATTCATTCATTCATTTTTACCATTGTTTCCCTCAACTCCGAATTCTTTATCATCTCTATTATTGTACATTTTAATTTGGCAATTAAGACAACACATTATGATAGAAATCAAGGATTCCATCTCCTCTAACCATCAATACAACACATTGTGATAAAAATAAAGGAATACATCTCCTCGTGTTTTTTTTTGGGAAAATATATTGCATATAATATTTCCAATACATCTTCCATCTTTGTTTTTCTTTCTTCATCAACACTAGCACTACTTATGTGCTCCTCAATAATGTATCGCTCACATTATTCAAGCTAGGTCATGTCTCCATAGAAACATTCCACTGTCCTTTTTCATGTAGTTTACAAAGTGTCGTCAATGTAGCCATCCACTCTTGCTCAAAGCCGCACAACATGGACTCACTAACTCCTAGTGTTACATCTCTATTCGTCTCAATAAACTAGACAAATACCCTCTACCATCAACATCGCAACCTTTTAGAGATGTACCTTCAACAATCTAGGTTTCCTTGTCTTCATTGGTATAAGTAATATCTACTATCCTAGGCCATTGATACCTTGTTTTAATAGTGTACTTATCAACACTTCATCTCTCACGCTTTATTAAATCAACCTCACAATCTTGCCATGCTTCTTCATCACCTATTGTCATTCTTCTCTTATCCTAACATTGTAGCTATCTCTGATACCAAATAATGTAACCATGTATTGTATTATTTAGAGTGCACAACCAATTCAAACTACAACAAATTTCTCCCATGACTTCCATAACATGAATTTAAGAATTGTGTACCAACACCATAGTTTTCCATTACTAGGTTGATGGCCACGGTATACATACAATTATCTAAATGCCTTACTTCCTCAATCGGAAGGGTGTTTGCCTTTCCTTCCTTGTTATGTTATTTATCCCTATTCTTGAAAAATCATTATGCCTTCCTGATAGTTATTCCTCTTCCAAAAAAATTCCATTTTCTTCTTGTAAGAGATGCAACGCCTATGTTCCCTCCAACCCTTCATATTCACAAATGGATATAATGGTCTCTTGGCTCATATTTTGAAGTCTTTTTCGTAATCTAGCCTCCATCCTCCTTCATTACATTACTAAATTTGTTTAGAAAATAATAATAATAATTTTATTTTGAATAGAAATTTATTTCTATTTTTATAATATTTATATTAAAAATTTACTTTAATAAAGAATATTTAATTTTATATTTGTTTGTTAAGAATGATAAATTGTAGTACAATATAAATTTCCACCAATGAGAGTTTTATCCTTCCTATAATAGTTAGAGTATGGCTATGATTAGGATTGCAATGCATAAGCATAATACAACTAATATGAAAGATAATATTGCGTCAATAATGTTTAAGAGGGGTGGTCATTAATATGTTAAGTTGTGGCTAAACTATTCGAGAGAAATGGAGGAAGTTACTTTCCAAAATATACATAGATATCATTAAAAATACTATCACACTTAAATTAAAAAACAAATTATGGTGTGATAAAAAGATAGAGGATAAGAGAAAATTAAGATACTAAGAGGTCATTAATTCCATTCTAAAAAATAAAAAAATATATTTTTGAATGAATTCTCATGAGCTTTGTAGTGCCATCGAACGTTGGATAATTCCTAAAATGTTTCAGAATGAAATAATTTTTCATTTTTGTGATACTAAGAAGGTAGAGGATGAAATCACTTTCTCTTAGAATTCCCTACATATGACCACATTACATGACCCTCCTATTGTGTTAACTCACCAAAACTATGGATATTTAGAAAAATGACAATTCATTAAATTTGGACTAATTTCACTATAATCTAAGTTGTTTCTAAGATAGGGAAAAATTGGGGTTTACAAAATGCAAAATCCAATGCAAAATCATAGTACAAAAATGCCAAATTAAATTAAAAAAATACAATTCTCAATTCAATTTTAGAATCTAATATTGACACATTTAGAATTTGATTTTGCACTTTAAAAACCCCAATTTTGCACTTAATTTTCAATTATATTTAATCCATATCATTAATTATTTGTAATGAGTTACATATCAAAATTTATAATTATTGGTCATTCATGTCTTCATAATTATAAGTCTATAATAACATAGATCTCTCCATCATCACATAGAGTATTTTCCTTGGAGAAACCCATAAGAATTATATTTCTACAAATGCAACTATCATTAAATACAATGTGTCAAAAACATTGTCCATATTGAATTTGTCATTATTATATTTTTCAAAATCCCACTGTAATTCTAACAAAAATATATTTTAACACATAAAAAACAACATTTAATACATAACATTCATATATATTGGATTTTTATAAGTAGAGTTAAAAATTAATACTTATATTTTTTTTCATTGATTAGTTTTTGTTTAGATGAAAACACTATAAAAATATTAAAAAAATTATTGAGTTTAGCAAACACAACCAAATATAATTAACCATATAAAACACTCTCGCATATCAAAGTGAAAAAAAACTCTCACATATAGAAAATATTAGCAAAAACTACTACTTACATTATTTAACATAGTTTCACGGTTTTTTCTTTTATAGTGGATGCCACATCACTAACACAATTCTGTGTAGCAAACATGCCCACAAATGCTCTAAAAAGTATGTGTTATTTATATATTCACAATTAATCTTTTGTAATCGCAAATTCTATTTATCATTACAAATGAATATTTCTTTAAGTTTTCTATAATCATTGTGTTTTTAGAATCATAAGAACCCTTAAATATCTTTCAAACTTTATTAAAGGATTGAGATATTGATATGAAATGGATCCACACAAGAAAACACTTGTAAGATTTTGTATCGACAATTGTAATTCCACAATTAATGAAAGTTAGAGAAACCATAAAGGACAATACAAATTTTAAAAATTAAATGAGATAGAGAGAAAAAATAAGTAAATAAAACAAAGAAATGAAAATAGGAAAAGGAAATAGAGAGAGGAATGGGAATATAAAGGTCAGTATCTTGGCCTTCCCATTATTCTCGAACTCTCATATATCTCTCATATATCTCATTGTAACTTTATTCTTTAAGGGTGTTTTGGAAAAAGAGGGAAGTATGCACACAGAGCCATGATGTGCATTGTAATGAATGATGTAACACTCATGTTTCTCCAGCTTGTAATTAATCATTAATTATGATTACCATGCTATGGCATGTGAACAATGTAATTGTATTATTGTTTACATTTCCAATAACTGACTGTGGGGGTGAAGCCTTGAAGTAATGGCCATGATATCACTAGAGGGAAAGAGTGAGGAAACTGTAGAGAGGGTTCATTATGTCAAAATGACCTAAATTCTCCTTGTTGAAATAATAAGCCTCATCCTAATCCCAAGTAAAAATCAATTAATGAAATAAGGACTAGTGGTTGAACAATCAACTACCACCATGAATGGAAGCATGGAGAGTCTGGCTGAGGAGATAGAAAACTGCCAGCCCGAAGTATCACAGAGTGCAGTTTACCTGCAAGCCTAGACTGGCCTGATTTCCTTCTAACAGAAGGAACATAACGGGTCCAGAACCTCCTTGGGGGAGGAAAAGGAGAGGGCGTGAAAGAAAGAAATCATACCATTCATAAAAGAAGAGAGCATGTGAGGCTTTTCAACTGAGAAGAATAACTAAAGGATTACGTTGTTCTGGAAAAAGGGAGAGAACACGAGAAAGGATCTCAGAGAATTTGTAGAAAAAATGACCTGAGCAGAGGGTCGCCAGCTTGTGAGGGAGCATCTGATAAACCTCACAGAGGTTGTGACAGAGAAAGGATCTTTGAGAAATTTCAAAATTTCCCTAGTGATATCATGGCTTGGCAGAGGGGTGGCCAGAGTGATAAGAGTGATAAGAATTAATTCCTCCGAGCCTACAGTTGGGTGGAAAGGAGAACACCCATAGTCAGTTGGTCAGTCATCGACTTTAATAGATAAGTATTTCATATACCATGTGTACTAGAATTAAAATGCATGATTTGAATGTCTGTAATTGTGATAAATTGTGCCTCGCATGAAATTAATGGTAATAATACTTACTGTTCTTATGTAAACTATTGCATTTGAATGATTGTAAAATTAAAAGTTTGGATTTTGGGTTGGGTGGAAAATCCACAAGGTGTTTCCCCAAGGATCAACATCATAGTTCTAGAGTCGGGGAAGACTCTATGGGACTTCTATAGTCCCGTTGATCCCTTGAATATACCTTTCCCCTATTTTAGAACTTAAGTTCTGTGAGTGGAAGGCACTTCCTTCAAACCAGTTTTCCAAACAACCGCAGGCCCTTGTGCACAACCTTAACCAAATTTTGAATAAGAGCTAAGAGTATAGCCCTCATAACTTGTCAAAAACCTCATATGACCAAGACCATGTAACCCAATGCTATGCCCAACGAGATCTAATCCTTCTAAGTTTTAGGGCTTCAGGGGTCCAAATCTCTGGGATGTTGTAATCCTCATAACATCCAGATTGCACCGAAGGTGACCTATCAAATTGGTAATTTGACGGATGACCGACAACTGGTAGTTAGTTACCCGGAATCGTAGGACTCATTCCCTCGTTCAACCCTGATCCACTTCTTGGTCACGAAGTAACAGAAGACGTAGATCTTAGGATATTTCAGATCTCCTTTGACTGTTGGATGTAAGCCGTGGTCATTTCAACATTGACCACATCGAGAGAACAGAGGTGTTATAACATCAAGACCCCTGAATGTTGGAGTCACGAAGTAATGTGGTTCATCGATATAGGGATCCTTCGGGACCCCTCTCGACAATTTTATTGTAGGGACATGCGCATCACATCGAGAGAATGTGGGGTTCCACATCAAGCAACAATGATTCCATGTATGGTGGCCTTGTGACATAGTAAATATATGTCAGTAACCTGAGACATGTGCCACACATCTTCCCAACGTGTTTCAGGTTGACATGTGTCCCTCTAGGAGTGGATGAACAATGAAACCCAGGGATCGTTGAGCTATATTCGTGATTTGTTGATATGGGGAGTCCGTTGAGGACCTCTCCCAATCGTCCGATCATTATTCTTCTCTCTGGCTAAGCCCCACTTTGGGTGATTCGGGATGCAATGAATGGAGAACCTCCGAACGTCGAACTCACGAAGTAATGTGAACCGTCAATTTGAGGTTGCTTCGGGATCTGTCCCAACCTTTGGATATATATCATGGTCAATCTAATGTTGACCTACTCCAGGGGAAAAAGAGTGTTAAATGGGTGGAACCATGGAATGCCAAAGTCACGAAGAAACGAATCCGTAGATCTAGGGATCTAAGTGGACTTGTCTTGACCGTGGGATAAAATGTATTGGGAGGTTGCTGGTAGGAATTCAGAATTCGGAGCTCTGGAAGATTTCACAAGAAGGAGAGATTAGAGGCTCCTAGAGGTTGTTCGTCTGGAGAGACTTGGCACATTGATGTCACCTAGGGTGATGTGGACCCATGTTTGATATTCCATGTGTCACCTTGATTCGTTCTTTTTACAAACCCTATATACCAATTGAAATTTGACACGTATCTCCCATTAATAGGAATACATGTCATCTCTGTTGTTTTTCGCATGTCACCCCCTGGTGTGTAGTTTCTTGACCTAATGGCTAGTGGAACCCTGAGATTTCAAAACTCCAGGAGGCATAGGGTGTTAGAACATATGAAACATTTAGGACGAAGGTTGGAGCCACATGGAAGGATTTTGGGGCTTCGAGACTCTGAAGGATATATGAGTAGAGAAAAGGGGTGTTCAGTGCCAGAGCACTGAAGCCCTGAATGTTGAATTCCCTTAAACATATGCGTTGAATGAGGGTGAATCTCAACCATTGGATTGAATGGTGCATTGATCTCCACCTTATATGTAGGAGTTCTAAGGAAATCTAGGACTTTGGGACTCCGTGAATGTTTCAAACATGGATAGGAAGGATGAGGGACATAAGGCTCGATGATCATGAAGGAACGGGGAACATTCCCTGTAACCTCCCCTCCAGCGACCATATCATCGCTAAGGTATGAAAACCATCGTCAAGTCCATGCTAGGTGGAATGGTATGAATGAGGTGAACCCACGTGGGTTCTAGTTGGCCTTTGAATAATGATTCCTGAAGATCTTCGGAAGGGCATAAATTCCAATCTAGAGTTTGTATCTGAGCATGGTAATAGTCATTGGAAATATCTTGATGAGAAGAAGGTTATGGAGATCTCGGGGAGAGGATTCAAGATGATGGAGAATAGAGAAATTTTGACGCCCCATCCCTTAATAAGGTACTTAAGGGGTTGGGTGTGTTACAAAGTGGTATCATAGTGGGAAAAAACACTTGTCCTAGTTGGGTTCACGAAAGAGTCAAGTGATTATTTTTCTTTCTTAGAAAACATTAAGGGAGAGGCCACCTTTCCCTTCCCTACCTAGAAGAACATGATTCAAACACAAGCCTGGATGGGACGAAAAACTTCATACGAATATTTTACCGAGGATAATATGATCATGTTGAGAGTATTACTATCGTATGGAAATTATCTTCATAAGTTCCTTAAGGATAAGGATGTGTTGGAAGATTGTTTGTTGTCATTGATGTCAACCCTAGTCATGGGTTTTGGACCGCAAGATTGATGAAGGTATTTGGACATGAAGGAAAATGCACATGCAGATACAACACCCAT
>SNQJ01S0006315.1:12775-33254 GCA_010110895.2 Picea sitchensis
TTCTATCACAGAATATCCATCTTCCATCCTAAGATGATACAACTTCTTTCGAAGAAACAACTTGTTTACTAGGGACTTTGATTGATACAAATTCCCCAACTTATCCCATAGTTCCTTGGATGTAGATTCTCCTGAGACATTCAACAACACCGAATCTGCCAAGCATAGTCGAATAGTACTCTTTTCTCTTCTGTCCAACTTCTCTCAATCTTCCTTCGACATACCATTAGCTAGTGTACTAGTAGTTTGTGTACTATTAGGTTGTGTACCAATAGCCTGTGTGCTAGTAGATGGTGTACCAGTAGGCTGTGTACCAGGATCCACAACGATCCATTGTTCTTTGTCTACAAGAAGGTCCTCCATCTTGAGCTTCCATAGCTCAAATTTTTTACCGTTTAACTTCTCTATCTCGATTCTATATGATCTCGCCATTCCTCTTTCTATACTCGAATCTCCACTGCAAAAGCTCCCACTAAACCTAGGTTTATCACAGACCCAAGATAAACTTGATCTATCAATACCGAGACAAACCCTCAACAACAAAGGCGTCCCTCTGAAGCCATAAAAGAGCTCTGATACCACATGTAAGTTTTAAACTTGCGAAGTAAAGCAATACATATATATTCCTAAGAAAGACATAAATTAATCAATGGCTCATACATAGAGTACATAGAGATTTTATACTGAAAACCCTCAACTAGGAAAACCTTTCTTATATTCATTATATCGAATTTCAACATTCACCATACAATATATACAATGTTTTTAGGTATTTTGTAGATACCAAAACCCTAATCCCTTAATCTGGGATTAATTTACAAAAGCGCTAAAAATAGCAAAATATGCTAAAAATAGCAAAAACCATCATCAGACGCAAAAATATGGGATACTAGTGTGAGGGATCATCAGATGCAATTGTCATATTTGATGCACCCACACACACACATGCAAAGAATATAACACATACCCAACATTTGGAAGTCATTAATTCCCTTGAACAATAACTATTGATTATTTATCATATATTGTGTATGGTGTATTGGTGTAACTCTTATACTATTGTTCATTTCTCATTGGATATAATTGAATGGTTTAGGTATAAGTTGAAAAAGGTTTTAAATTTTACTTGATTTTGATTCACCCCCCTCTCGGTATCAACAGGATGTAGATTAAAATTCATTTGGGATTTTACCCAACGAGATTGAATCATTCTAGACTGTGGCAGAAGAAGCCTATCATTTCTTTTGGAGAAATGATAGCCAATCCTACAAAAGTTTGATTATTCCTAGGGGAATTAATGATAAAACTTGGATGCAAATGGAGTAAACCTGTTTTAAGGAGTAGTTGAGTCCAGAAGGAAAATGGACTGAATAGGTGGCAGGAATTGTCTAAAAAGTGGGCTTATTAAGCCCCTTGTTAATTAAAAGTGTTGATTAAATGAAGGATTTGGAATTGGGAAAATGATTCCCCATGTATAGAGGCCTTATGAAAATATGTGAGGTCAACCTTCTTGACCTTTCATAACTAAAAACTATTGATTGGGATAATACCTCTTTGTAAAATAAAAGAAGTTATGGGGACTGAGAATGAACCTCATGGAAGAAGTGAAATGACATGAGAAAGTTCAAAAGCTCATGGTTGCGCTAGGGAATTGTGTATCCCTATTAACTAAGGGTAGGTATATGCATGAAAATTCAAGAGGAAACTAAGTGGAACCCATCTTCACTGTAGACATGGGTATAATGCTTGGAGCACGAAGGTATGTTGAAATGCATATTGCAAAGATAGAACATGCATATGACATGTATATATATATACTTATTATAGTCTTTCATTGAATGTAAAATATGGTGATTTCATAGATCATATGACATGATTTCATTCAATATGTCATCAACATATAACTACAAATACACAGTACACAAGATTTTTACATGGAAACCCAAATGGGAGAAAACCAGGGAACACTTTTTAATATATATCTCTAATATTACATCCACAAGAAGCACCAATTTCCAAGATTCACTAGCACGAGCTGGAAGGAGGAACCAACCCCATATTTATAGGCCTCAACATAAAGGAATCTACAACTCCCCATATTCTCTAGCTTCAACTTGAAGGAAGTTCCAACTCCAACTAGAAGGAGGCTCTAACCCCCTAGTTTTATGAGCACCAACTCAAAGTAAGTTGCAACTCCCCTGCAAGAGCCAACCTTCTATATGAAGACACCAATCTTCCCATTCTCCACCCAACCTCCCAGAAATATAAATAAGAGACTCAACATGTCACTATAATTGTCACTGATATTGATACATCATCATCATCAACCTACCATTTTTTCTGTCACTGATACTGATACACCATCATGACTAACTTGGTTCAATCACATAAATATTATTCTAATATCACCAATAACATCCCTCAAATCATTTCCTCAATATCACCATGATATGCATCAAACCACGTGCCAACATACACATCAAGCATGTGCCAAGACATGCATTAAGCATGTGTCAAGACCTCCAAGATATCCCTCGGATTCCAAAACAACCTCCAAGTCATACATCAAACATGTTCCATACCTTCCAAGATATTCCTCAAAGAATATACCAAAATATCCAAGATACACCTCAAACCATGTGCCAAAATATCCAAGGTACAAGCCTCAAACATGTGCCAAAACATCCAAGCTATGCCTCAAACCATGTACCATAACCATCAATATATGGATTAACCATGTGTTAATAACATTCAAGACATGTTGCAATCATGTGTCAAAATATGCATGAAACATGTGTCAAAACATCTAAGGTATGATTCAAAGCATATGCCATAACCTCCAAAATATGTCTCAAGAAAATACAAAAATCTTCAATATATGCCTCAAGCATGAACATAAAAACATATAGAGAATTGTTGGACAACTAAGAGGGAGGGGGGGTGAATCAGTTGTTATTGTGCTTAAACAATTATACCCATTTTAAACTCTTCACAGAACACTCAATCACGGTCACAATGATGCAAGGAAGTAAGCAATAGAATATTAAACATCAATCCCACACATGAAATACACAGAGACATATATTTCCTGAGGAAACCCATAAAGGGAAAAACTCTTCTTCTTGATATGATAAGTAATCTTTATTTTATTTACATCATCATTCTTATGAGCACCAACTCATCTTGAGGCTACAACCTCTATTTTTGCAAGATGCAACTTACTGAGAGCACCAAATCTATGTTTTCTCTAGCACCTACTAGAAGGAATCACCAACTCCCTAATTTCTCTATCACCCACTAGAAGGAAGCACCAACTCCCTAAGTGTTCCAGTACCAACTGGATGGAAGAACCAACTTCTAGTCACATAGGCACCAACCTGTATAATAGGGAACAATAGTTCTCCCTTGCACCACCCTGCCACCCTGGTTTTTCTAGCTACAACTAGATGGAAGCTACAAGTCCCTGTTTTCAAGCACCCACTTGAAACTTTGAGGACAACAGTCCTCCCTAAAACCTCCCAACCACCCTGAAATATAAATCTATGCTTGCTTGAATCTATTACATTGATACAATATTCATCAATGGATTATCGGTCTCATCACTATTTTAATTCACTGCTATTCTCTACCTACTTCAGTGTCATCCTCCTCGCATCTTTATAATATTTATGCTCTTCATGTGTACCTTGACTTTTAATTCCTTTCTCAGATATGCATTTATGTTCTATGCACTACACTTCTTTTGTACAATTCAACAGTTGTACACAGTCTGCTTTTACCCGCATGAATAACTCTCTGCAGAAGCCACCTCCACTTCTCTGTTCTGCATATATTTAAAGTGCCAATTCCTCTACCAAATCATCCAGCTAACTCTTCATCCCCTATGGTGGTTACGATGAGTTTGTTCTTCATCCATGGTAGTTATGCTAACACTGTTCATCATTAGTGGTTGTTCCTAAGATTATTTGGCTTTTCTGGCACTTACAGTCTTCGACGCTTTTCCATCTATCAAGTGTCTTATGATGGGTTTGCATTCCACTGGCAGTTACCTCGAGACTCTTCAGCTTCTCTGGCAATCACCCTGAGATTCTTCGAATTATCTGGTAGATGCAATCAGTCATTTTATGTAGTACAATTAGTCGTCTTTAGATGTTACTGAGAGAAACTCCGCGCACTCATGTCTTTGGAGCCTTTTTCCCTCTCTAAGAAATCTACACAGTGGGTGCTAGCTCTTCTTGCTAATCCCCTACCTTCCACATGATCATGGTTGTGACCAGACGCCTATCCAACAAGCGCTTCATGAATTCTCATTTCAAGATATCCAGCTACGAGTTTCCTCGATATTCCCAACTTGCAAAACTCCAAAATGGAACTTAGAACTGCTAACTCCTTCCCTTCTCTCCCGCTTATGTGACCACTAGTTGTGACCAGGGGCCAAGTATAAAGTGATTTCACGATTTCGCGTTTCGGGTGATCTTGTGATGAGACATCTCGACTCTCCCATGTCACAATCTCTGAAATGGAGCTTAGATTGACTAGTTCCTTCCTCGAGCCTTCGATGATGTGACCTTGGCTATGACCACGGGCCAAACATTCAAGTGCTTCGCTTGGAAGATCAATAGTCCAGAACTTTGGTGATTCGACAGTCCAGATCATTTTGTGACTTCGCATATCGTGAGTTCCTGTGTCATATCCCTTTGACTCCTCCAATGTGCAGGTCAGCGAAATTCCAATCACTCGACACATGTCCTCTGGCTCCAATGGCTAGGATTGTTTCACGACTTCGCGTATCACAGGTTTCCACAAAACTCTCCTTTGACTCCTCCAATGTGCAACTCAGCGAAATTCCAATCACTCACCACGTTTCCTCTGGATCCAATGGCCAATATTGTTTTGTGACTTCGTGTATCACGAGTTTCCACACCATGCTCCTTTGACTCCTCCAATGTGCAAGTCAGCAAAATTCCAATCGCCCACCACATGTCCTCTGGCTCCAATGACCAGGATTTTTTTGCGACTTCACATCTCGTTTCCCTGGATAATCAACGGTCCAAATCTCTCCACGATCCAATGGCTCAGATCATGTCGCGACTTCTCACTTCGTGAATTCCTACAACTCTGCCTTTGACTTCTCCAACTCGCGAATCAACGAAATTTTGATCTTTCGCCACATGTCATCTCTGAAGATGGACGGTTCTGGTGACTTCATAACTTGTCTCATGCACTTTCCTTAGGATCCAACCGATGTTGGTCTATGCACTCATATCTAATGGATGAGATCTTATTTCCTCATCTGCGCTTCCTCCTGTCTGAATTCAGATCTGATGGCCATCCAGAATTCGGGATGGGTGATCCAACGACCATTGTTTCTCTTCACTGTTGAGCTTACGCTTCTGATCTTTTCATTCCATCATCATTGTTCTTTTTATCTTGCCACTTTCTCTTGTTCCTCATTGTCGTGTTGATCTTTCCATCATTGGAAAACAAGCATACTCTCCTCGTGCTAATTTTTTATCTACTCTCGTCGTGCTGAGATCTGATATTTCCATCAATGACAACATGCATACTCTGCCTTCTTTCTGTAAACATGCCACAATATCCTCCTTTGGCATTGATGGAAACCCCTTGAAGAACCCTTCAGAAATACACTATTCTTCATGGACATCCAACCATACCACTGTAGCATCCTTACCACACTTTTTCTCTCCCTTCGACATCAATGTCAAAGAAGAAACACGCTCCCCCTGAGCTGTTGCATTACATCTCGAAGGTATCAGATATGTGACAAGCACATACTCCCCATGACAAGGTGCACAGATTAGATGAAAGAATATATGACCCCCAACTTCTAACGAAGATATTCAAATGGTGTCACTACTAATGGCTTAGTAAAGATATCAGCTATCTGTTCTATGGAAGGAATATAGTTCAGTTGAAAAACTATGTTTGTAACCTTCTCTTTGAGAAACTTATATTTGATTGGTATATGCTTAGTCTTGGAGTGAAGAACAGGATTCTTGGAGACACTAATGGAACTGGTGTTATCACAGTGAATTGGAATCAGATCAGTATAATTTACCTTCAAATTTGCAAGAGTTTGGACCATCCATAAAATCTGAGTGCAACAAGTAGCAACAACAATGCACTCTGCCTCTGTAGTTGATAAGGAAATAGACCCCTGTTTCTTACTAATTCATGCTACTAATGGGTCACCCAGGAAGAATGCACCTCCACTGGTGCTCTTTCTCTCATCCACACAATTTTCCCAATCAACACCGAATAGACTGATAGTTGAAAATTCTGATTCCTAGGATACCATAGGCCATATTCCATTGTTCCTTTCAAGTATCTGAATATTCTTTGACAGCTAACAAATGACTATGTTTAGGTGCGGCCTAATACCTTCCTACCAGTCCAACAACACACATTATGTCTGGACGAGATGTTGTGATGTACAATAGGTTGCCTATCATAGACCTATATGAACTTTGATCAACATTAGGTGAGTCATCATCCTTGCTTAACTGAAATCTAGTGACCATAGGTGTGCGCATAGGTTTAGAATATTCCATTTTAAACCTTTTCAACATTTCTCTTAGATATTTTTCTTGAGAAAGAAATATTCCTTCAGACTTCTGAATAATTTGTAGTCCAAAAAAATATTATAGTTCCCCTATCATAGACATTTCAAATTCATACTACATGGAAGAAGAAAACCATTTTACCAGTGAAGCATTATTACTACCGAAGATGATGTCATCTACATAGACCAACACAATGAGAAAATCATTACCCTCTGTTTTGATATATAGATTGTTGTCAATTGTTCCTCTCTTGAAACCTTTGTCTTGAAGATATGTATCCAGTCTGTGATACTAGGCACGAGGAGCTTGTTTCAACCCTTATAAGGCTTTCTTCATCTTGCAGACAAAGTTAGGGTTATATGACAATTGGAAAACCTTTGGTTGTTCCATGTAGACTTATTCTTTTAGATCTCCATTTAGAAAATATGACTTGACATCCATTTGATATACTTTAAACTTCTTGTGACAAGCATAGGCAAGAAACATTCTAATACCTTCTAATATTTCTATAGGCACAAAATGTTTCATCAATGTCAAGTCCTTCTATTTGAGCATATCCTTTGTATACCAATCTATCTTTATTTCTTACAATATTTCCTTGATCATTCATCTTATTTTTGTAGACCCATTTTGATCCTATTACATTTTTATCTGTTGGCCTAGGAACGAGTTCCCAAGTGTCATTCTTTTCAATCTGGTCCAGTTCATCATTCATTGATTTTAACCAATTTACGTCTTTACTGACCTCATTGAAGTTATTGGGTTACACCATGGATATGAAGGCTATATGTGATTTCTCAGTGTTTTTGATTATCCTTCTCCTAGTTTATACACCTTTTTCTTTTTCACCAATTATCTGACTTGCAGGATGATTATTTTGAGTAATTCTGGAGGAAGAATTTGATGTTGTTTGTTGATTTGAGTTTGCCTGAGTATTTTCATCTTCATCTGACTCAGAGTCTTCTTGTTCTAATTCTTGGACCTGTTCAATGTCAACTTCATCTATATCCTTTGTTGTTGATTCAGTATTGTTCACCTCTCTTACTGAAATTCCTTCATCAACTTTTATGTCAATACAGTCAACCAATTTATGCAGCCTTTTATTATAGCATCTGTATCATTTAATTTTTGTAGCATAACCTAAGAAGATGCCTTCATTAGCCCTTTCATCATAATTTCCAAGGTTCTCACTATTATTTTTTATGTAGCACTTACTCCCAAAGAATTTGAAGTGTTTGATTGAAGCAGGTCTTCCATACCATAGTTCATATGGTGTCTTGTCACTATGTGGTATGAGGTGGGATTTGTTAAGAACATCAAATTTTGTGTGTATTTCTTCTACCCAATAGGTTTGACCAATTTTATTCTCATTCATCATTGACTTGGCCATTTGTTGCATGGTTCTGTTTTGCTTCTCAACTACTCCATTTTGCTGTGGAGTTCCTAGGATTGTGTATTCTCTCTTGATCCAATTTTTATCACATAATTCCTTAAAATCACTTGACATAAATTCTCCTCCTCTGTCTGATCTTACTACCTTTAACCTCTTACTTGTTTGATTCTCAGTTAAAGCCTTAAATTATTTAAATTTCTCAAATGCTTCATCTTTTTCTTTGAGAAAAGAAGCCCAAGTAAGTCTGGAGTAATCATCAATGATCAACATAAAGTAGTTATCCTTCCTTGTTCCTTCTTGTCTTGATGCTCCACATAAATCCATATGAATTAATTGGAGTGGTTTCTCTATTGAAGTAGAGCTCTTGGATTTAAACTGAGTCCTGGTTAGCTTTCCCACTTAGCAGGGTTTACACACAGAGTCTTGTGGCTTTGATATTCTTGGAAGATCTTTTACTGCCTCGAGATTTTTGAGCTTGATTAAGTGGTCAAAGTTTAGATGTCCAAGTATCCTATGCCATAACCATATTTTATCATGTTTTCTTAGATGACACTCTTCTCTATTTTATTTCAGTACATATACATTATTATCTGTCCTTATGACTTTAGCCACTACTTGTCCTGAATTTACAAACTTTATCTTGCAATCCTTGGAAGTGAAAACCACTTCACATCCTCTGTCACACATTTGACTTACACTAAGGAAATTATGTTTCAGCCCATCCACAAGTAGAACATACTAGGATTTTCTTTTACCATTACTCAAACTCACCATCCCTTTACCCTTGATTTTACGAGGAGAATCATTTCCAAAGGTTACATTTCCTGATTTGCTTTCACTTAGAGAAAAAAACTTACTTTTGTCTCATGTCGTATGTTTGGAGCATCCACTATCAATATACCAGGAGTTCTTTTGTCTTTGAGATGACAACACTAATCCACACTTGTCATTTTCTTTCTTCTTCCAAACCTTGACGTTTTCAACAGAGGGAGTCAGATCTGATTCATAGTTCTGTAAGCGACAATTTGCAACTTTATGTCCATAATTATGGCAGGTGTAACATTATGGTTCATTGAATAAGGGATCATAATGGTTATTATGCTTAATTTGTTTTCTTTTCCCAGCCATCACATGGTTTGCAGTCTATGATTTTTTGTTACTTGGCTATCTCATTCTTTGTTGTGACATATACCTATTCCTCGAGTGTTTTGATTGCTCATATCTAAATCTTAAAGAATAGTTTACATCTTTGTGACCAAAGTTAGAACAGAAAAAACAATATCCATAGAAAAATCCTTTGTACCTGGAAAATGGTTGTCTTCTTTGAGCAGGTCGATTTCTTTGTTCTACAGATTCAGTTCTGACACTTTTTCTTTCACTCTTCCTTGGCAGTTGATTAGCTTCCTTTGTTTCTCCATATTTGTTGTTGTCAATGAATGTAGACTTGGCAAACTTGATGGATTCTTTATTGCTTGTCTGACTATAACTTGATCCTTCTTCATAACCCAAACCATTTTTCAAATTTGGATTCCTTTGTTGATTCAGAATGGTGGTTAATCCTTCTGGGGTATTAATGTTTGGAATATTTTGGAGATACAATGCTTTGAACTTCTTCATCTCTTTTATGGTTTTTACTACCTCTTATTCCAAGGCTTCACATGTCCTCTATTTTGTTTGCCTCTTCTAACTACACCTTTAGCACAACAAAGTCTTCATCAGTTTTTTAGCATTTTTTTCAAACTGTATCAACAACTTTCTTTTTTTTTCTCTTCTCGAGTCCGAGTCTGTCAATCTCTTCTAAGGCATTGATTAGTTCACCTTGCATATCAAACACAACTTCTTCATCATTAACATCACTTCTTGTGGTTTGACTAACATAATCCTATTTGTCCATAAGCACAAAGTCAGTATACTTATCTTCACCATCATAATCACTATTTGTGTCTCCTGAAGAATCATCATTGTTTACACATAAGCTTTTATTTTTATCAAATATCTTGGATTTTTACTTCTCTTCACCTTCAAATCTCTGGTCCTTCTTCTTGTGTGAAAACTTAGATGCAAAGTGACCTATTCTTCCATATTTAAAACATTTGAAGGGTAACTTTCCTTGATACTTGCCTGATCCTTTCTTTAGTCTTCTCACAAATTTTGCTTCAATTTCATCAGGCTAAGAATCCTCATTCTTGTCTTCTTTAAAATATGCTTCTCTAGAGGTGGGTTTATCTTTAACTATCCTCATTTCATATGCAGTTAGTGTTCCTAGAAGTTGATCAAAAGCCAAATCTTTTAAATCATTAAGTTCTTCTATATTTGAGACCTTTGGGTTGAACCTATCTGGCAGAGATCTCAAAATTTTTTGAAGTAAAGAGGGTTCCTCAATTTTTTCACCAAGTGATTTCATTGCATTTACTAGTTCTTCAACTCTCAGAAAGTACTTCCCAATAGTTTCATCTTCTTTCATATGTAGTTGTTCAAACTGTACTCTGTAGGTTTTAATCTTGGCATCGTTTGCCTTCTAATTACCTTGATAACTGCTAATGCGTTTGTCCCACATGTCTTTGGCAGTTTCTAAATGCATAACCTTTACGAATTCTGCTTCTGCAAGCCCACTCATAATAGCATTCATAGCCTTAGCATTGAAGCTGAATTCTATCTTGTCATCCTTATTAGCTAGTACAACTGGCTTTACATAACCAGTCTCTACCACATCCCAGACATCTGTACCTAACTCCATTATGTAGTTTCTCATCCTAACTTTCTAGAAGGTAAATTTTATTCCATTGAATAGGGGGGCCTTATTGGTTGAAGTTCCTTCATCGCTTGACATGTTTAAGCTTCCTGATCTACCTTTAGATAAAATGAACCGACTCCGATACCAATTGTTGGACAACTTGGGGGGGGCGAATCAGTTGTTATTATGCTTAAACAATTATACCCATTTTAAACTCTTCACAGAATACTCAATCATGATCACAGTGATGCAGGGAAGTAAGCAATAGAATATTAAACATCAATCCCACACATGAAATACACAGAGACAGATATTTCTTGAGGAAAACCATAAAGGGAAAAACCTCTTCTTCTTGATACGATAAGTAATCTTTATTTTCTTTACATTATCATTCTTTTGAGAACCAACTCATCTTGAGGCTACAACCTCTTTTTTGCAAGCTACAACTTGCTGAGAGAACTAGCTCTCTGTCTTCTCTATCACCTACTAGAAGGAAGCACCAACTCCCTGATTTCTCTATCACCCACTAGAAGGAAGCACCAACTCCCTAATTGTTCCAGCACCAACTGTATGGAAGCACCAAATCCCTAATTTATCTATCACCCACTAGAAGGAAGCACTAACTCCCTAAGTGTTCCATCACCAACTGGATGGAAGCACCAACTTCCAGTCACACAAGCACCAACCTGTATAACAGGGAACAACAGTTCTCCCTTGCACCACCCTGGTTTTTTTGGATGCAACCAGATGGAAGCTACAAATCCTTGTGTTCAAGCACCCAATTGAAACTTTGAGGAAAACAGTCCTCCCTAACACCTCCCAGCCACCATGAAATATAAATCTTTTCTTGCTTGAATATATTACAATGATACAATATTCATCAATGGCTTACCGGTCTCATCATTGTTCTAATACATTGCTCTTCTTTGCCTGATTCATTGTCCTCATCCTCGCATATTTATAAGATTTATGTTCTTCTTCTCTGTCTCTTCATGCATACCTCAACTTTTTCTTCCTCTCTCAGATATGCATTTTTGTTCTATGCACTACACTTCTTCTGTACAATTCAACAACTGTACACAGCCGTCTTTTACCCGCATGAATAACTCTCTACAAAATCCATCTCCACTTCTCTGTTCTACGTATATTTAAAGTGCCAAGTCCTCTACCAGATCATCCAGCTAACTCTTTGTCCCCTCTGGTGGTTACGCTGAGTTTTCTCTTCATCCATGGCCGTTATGCTGAGACTGTTCATCATTAGTGGTCATTCCTGAGACTCTTTGGATTTTTTGGAAGCTACAGTCTTCGACGCTTTTCCATCTGTCAAGGGTCTCTATGATGGGTCTGCATTCCACTGGAAGTTACCTCGAGACTCTTCAGATTCTCTGGAGATCACCCTAAGATTCTTCAAATTCTCTGGTAGATGCAGTCAGTCAATTTCTGCAGTTACAATAAGTCTATCTCTATCTGTTACTGAGAGAACCTACTCGCACTCATGTCTTTGGCACCTTTTTCCCTCTCTGAGAAATCTACATAGTGGGTGCTAGCTCTTCTTTCTAAGGCCCTACCTTCCACATGATTATGGTTGTGACCATATGCTTATCCAATAGGCACTTTGCGACTTTGCATTTCAGGATATCCAGCTGTGAGTTTCCTCGATCTTCCCAACTCGCAAAACTTTGGAATGGAGCCTAGCACCACTAGATCCTTCCCTTCTCTCCCACTGATGTGACCACTAGCTATGACCAAGGGCCAAGCATAAATTGATTTTGTGATTTTACGTTTCGGGTGATCTTGTGATGAGACATCTTGACTCTCCCATGTCACGATCTCTGAAATGGAGCTTAGCTGAACAAGTTCCTTCCTCTATCCTTTGACGATGTAACTATGGCTATGACCACGGGCCAAACATTCAAGCGCTTCACTTGCTAGATCAACGGTCCAAAAATTTGGTGATCCAATGGTCTAGATAATTTCGCAACTTCGCATATCGTGAGTTCTTGTGTCATATCCCTTTGACTCCTCCAATGTGAAGGTCAGTGAAATTCCAATCACTCACCAGGTGTCCTCTGGCTCCAACATCCAGGATTGTTTCACGACTTGACGTATCATGATTTTCCACACCACACTCCTTTGACTCCTCCAATGTGCAATTCAGTGGAATTCCAATTGCTCACCACATGTCCTCTAGCTCCAATGTCCAGGATTGTTTCATGACTTCACGTATCGTGAGTTTCCACACCACACTCCTTTGACTCCTCCAATGTGCAAGTCAACAAAATTCCAATTGCTCGCCACGTGTCCTCTGGCTCCAACGGATAGGATTGTTTCATGACTTCACGTCTCGTATCCCTAGATAATCAATAGTCTAGATCTCTCCTCGATCCGATGGCTCAGATCATGTCGCGACTTTGCACTTCGTGAGTTCCTACAACTCTGCCTTTGACTTCTCCAACTCATGAGTCAACAAAATTTTGATCTTTCACCACGTGTCATCTTTGAAGATGGACGGTTCCGCTGAATTTGGAACTTGTCTCATGCACTTTCCTTAGGATCTAACCTTTGTTGGTCTAGGTACTCAGATCTAACAGTTGAGATATGATCTCCTCATCTGTGCTTCCTCCTGTCTGAATTCAGATATGACGGAAATTGGGAATTCGGGATGGGTGATCCAACGACCAATGTTTCTCTTCACTATTGAGCTTATGCTTCTGATCTTGCCATGCCATCATCACTGTGCTATTGATATTTCCACTTTCTCTTGTTCATCATCGTTGTGTTTATCTCGCCATCATTGCAAAAAAATCATACTCTCGTTGTGTTGATTTCTAATCTACTCTCATCGTGTTGATCTCTGATCTTTCCATCAATGACAATAGACATACTTTGCTTTCTGTCTGTAAACATGCCAACAAGAACCATACCTTGTATCATGTAAAGAACCTAATGCAGAAGATATCAGGTCATCAAAACTTCCTCAGCTTCAACATCAAGAAGATATAAATATCTTCAAACTTCTCTTCAACCTCAATGAACTCGAGTGGGAAACTAGTGGGGCCTCACGTTACGAGTACTAAAACACCTATGGGGGCCACACATTACAAGTACTATTTTTTTTTTGGGGGCTTCGCGTTATGAGTACTAAAAACCCTGTGGGGGCCTTGCATTACGCGTACTAAAAAACCTGTGGGGGCTCATGGTACACCCTATGCTTGACCCACAAGGGTATTCTCAATTAGGGTTACCATAAATCCTTCTCATATTTGCGGCTCTGAGACTTCCTTCCTTCGCACTCCTTCTCTACTTCAGTTACACCAAGAGATCACATGATTTCTTTCTTCCACTTAATTGATGATGAAATTATAGGATCTTTATGGGTATTTATACTTTTCCAAGTACCTCCTTTATTCAACTTTAGGGCTGACCTATAACTTATTGTTGCAACTGTTTTTCTTGTTGCAATTATTTAGGGGATTTTTAACCATACTTCGGGGCTTCATCTTTAAGAGAGTATAACTTGTCAACCATGAGGAACCACATGCTGTACCACCTACCATTGGAAATGGAATGATGAGGACTATCAATCTAATTATTTTTTACATCCATTTGTGATGTCCTTCACCCTCTTTTCTCTCAATCAACTTCGAGCTTCATGACCACGCCTCTGGGGATTCTTAACCATTTAACTAGTTAACAATATTTCTAGGGATTCTTGTAGAATTTTTCAAAGAATCTTTCTATGAGGTCCATGATTAAATATACACCATAAGGGGGGCACTTTGGAGACTTATTTAAAGACACCCATCACTTCTAGAGGCTTATGGACTTATTCTAGGGTTGACATCAATGACAACCAATTTTCCAACACAAAGTACTAGAAAATGCATCACGGTCAAGGACAAAACTACTCTAATGGCACGTCCCTATGCATTATATTCATTTTGTGTTTATACTATGCTTTTTCATTGTTTGTGTGATGCACACATCCCTATGATCAAATGACCGAGAGGGGTCCCGAAGGATCCTTATATCGAAGGCCCACATTACTTCGTGACTTCGACATTCAGTGTTTTTGATGTTATAACACCTTTGTTCTCCCGAAGTGGTCAACACCGGATTGATCATGACATAGATCCAATGGTCAGGGAAGATCCTGAATACCCTCATATCTATGGATCATGTTAGTTCGCGACCGAGAAGTGGATCAAGATTTAATGAGGGAATGAATCCTACGACTATGGGTAACTGACCACCAGTTGTCGATCATTTGTCAAATGACCAGTTTGATAGGTCACCTTCAATGCAATATGGATGTTATGAGGATTCCAACATTCTGGAGCTCTAGACCCTCGAAGCCCCGAAACTCAGAAGTCTTAGCTATTGTTGGGCTTAAAGTTGGGTTCCATTGTCCTGGTCATATGAGGGTTTTAACAAGTTCTGAGGGATATACTCTTAGTTCTTAGCCGAAATTTGTTTAAGGTTGTGGGAAAGAGCCTGTAGTTGTTTGGATGACTTGTTTGAAGGAAGCACCTTCCACTCACAGAAATTAAGTTCTAAAACAGGGGAAAGGTATTTTCAAGGGATCAATGAGACTGAAGTAGTCCCATAGAGTCTTCCGTGACTCCAGAACTGTGAAGTTGATCCTTGGGGAAACACCTTGAGGATTTTCCAACCAGCCCAGAAGACAAACTTGTCATCTTACATCTATTCAAATGCATCAATTTAGAGTATTACCATTAGTTTCATGCAAGGAAAAATTTATCACAATTATAGAAATTCAAATCACGCATTTCAATTCTAGTACATTTGGTATATGAAATACTTATCTATTACAGTTGATCACCAACCAACTGAATGTGGGTGTTTGCCTTTCCACCCAACCGTAGGATCAGAGACATTCATTCTTAGTGCTCTGTCCACCCTCGTGCAAAGCCATGATATTACTAGGGAACTTTTTCAATTTCTCAGAGATCCTTTCTCTGTCATAGCCTCTACAAGGCTTATCATATTGTCTCTCATAATCAAGTTTGTGATCCTCTACTCGGGTCATCTTTTCTGCAAACTCTCTCATATCCTTTCTCATGTTCTCTCCCTTTTTCCAGAAAAACTTAATCCTTTATCTCTTCTTCTACACTGGAGATCCTCAGGATCTCTCTTGTTTTCTAAATGGTCTTATTTATCTCTTGCATTCCCTCTCCTTTTCTTCCCCCAGGGAAGTTTTGGACCTTTCCTATTCATTATGTCATAAGGAACTCGAGTCAGTCTAGGCACGCAGGTAAACTGCACTCTGTGGTACTTTGGGCTAACAATTTTTTGTCTCCTCATCCATAATCTCCATGCTTCCATTCATGGGGGTAGTTTATTTTTCAACCACCAATCCTTCTTTCATTAACTGATTTTTCCTTGGGATCAAGATGATGCTTATTATTTCAGCAAGAAGAATTTGGGTCATTTTGACATAATGAATCATCTCTATAGTTTCCTCACTCTTTCCCTCTAGTGATATCATGGCTAGTACTTCAAGGCTTCACCCCCATAGTCAGTTATTGGAAATCTAAAAAATAATGCATTTACATTGTTCACATGCCATAGCATGGTAATCATAATTAATGATTAATTACAAGTTGGGGGAAATAGGGGTGTTACAATCCCCTCCACCTTAAAAGGAACACTATCCTCAGTGTTCTTTCAGTAAACCTGTCATGCATTTTTCATTCAACTGCTTCAAAAATATTTATCCTCTTTCTTGGTCAGGTCCTTTCTAGACCCTTGGCCTTTGTCACCTTCCTTCAATAATTTTGGACAATAAGCATATTAATCACAATTTCATGCAAAAACATCTTAATGTTGTGCAAAATTCAAGAGGAAAAATTTCATAATATAGAACAATACTTATTTGTGCAGTTCATGGATTCACATCCACATGGATGTCATTTTATCTTGGCTAACTATTTTTCCTTGACATACCCATTGTGTGCATGCTCCCACTCAATAGTTTATAAGAATTATTACAGTCTCCTCTTCCTTGCGGTCACTAACCCTCTAGGCCTAATCTCAGTCATCCTCTTCTATGCTATACAGTCCCTCAGGAAATCCATCTTTCGTTGCCAAGGATTTCTCACACATAAATATTTCTAAAGGCTTCATTTAGCCTTACAGTTGAGGCGTCCCTTAGACTTGCTTTGTCGAGGTGTTCCTCTGACTTTTGTTTCCACAAGGCAACATATTATAGGGAGACCATGGCTTACCACATGGTTCTCTTCTCTCAAAAGTAGCCTTTTTCAGGTTTTCCATCTTGAAATCCTTCACCTATCCTCCCTAGATAGACCTTTCTCATCTCACATTTATCACATGTATACAAAAATTATGAGATATTATCATCAATTTCAAATTCAGAATTTCCTTGTAAATCTGTGATCCACATATTTCCAAATTCCACATTTATTTTCAGATTTGTTATGAACATGAATTTAATTCCTATATCATGTTTTCTCAGTATAAATTTGGTCTTCCTCATGGGCTTACAACACTGCCATATCCAAGACACCCCCCCCCTTTTTACCTGCAATTTCAACATTCCTCACTAAACAAATTGTTAGTTTTCATGCACATTATATTTTCAAAACTATGCATACTAACAGTCTATGTCATTTCATTTATTCAAGAGTATAGAACAAAAGGAAATATCATTATTTCTGTATGCATCCATCCAACATACTGATTTTTTATAAATGCAATTCAAATAACAAATGACTTTAATCAATGTGCCAATATTCATGGCCACATTCATACCCATTGTACCCCTTTATATTGGGTTAAAGTTTGCCACACTTATGATAATCACTTTATCATGGGGTGTTAGAGCTCATCAAACATTTTCACCATAAGGTTTAATCATTCTCATTCACTCTTACAATAGGAATATGATCCCTACTACAGGCTGCTCATGATCCCAAATCAGCACATGTGAAACTAAAAGTTTTTCTTGAATGCACCCAAGCCTTCTTCCTTCACTAGTAACGAGGGTGCCAACACTCGGGGCCACCCACATTTTTCTTTCTTTATCAACTTCAAAATTAAAGTGGAGTACTGGAAGGTCCTCCTTCCTCTATGGAAATTCATTGGCTACCCTCTTATGCAAACGTGCATTTCCTCAATGCATTCCATGAAATGTGCTAACTATGAGCACCTTTATTCCCAATCTCCCTAGACTGGTTATTTTACCGATGGAACTCTTTTCTCATGCATTTTCTTGCAAGGATTATAACTCATCCTTAACTGGCATAGACTTCCTCTCTCTATTCTTCGGGTTCTTTACCTAAATCATACCCTAATTGGGTATCAATGGCATGCTAGACACCACTGAACTTAAATTATATATATATAATAAAATATTTCAGGAGGGATTCTTACCCAATCCCTTCATACCTTATGCGTTATAGGCATGGAAACTTTTATACATGTTCAGGATTTCAACACCCTCTCTGATATTTCCTCATTAGTGGTGCTTTATGGGGACTTTTAAAGTCCCTTCAACAAATTTCAACAACAACCTTCTCGTATTCATCCTCTGCTTGAGGTTTTCCATCATTGGTAATTGTCATTCCCAACTATTTCCAATTTATTTTATACACATGACATATATCACAAATACATTAGTCACTATGTAAAATAAAATTCATGTATCATTGCATTAAAATAAATAAAACATTTTCAGATATGTCCTAGCATATATTTATGCACTTCTTCACATTATCCTTAATGTTTTCATGAGTGCAACACCAACAATTCTCAATTGTTTCTACATTCATACAACCATCATCATTATGGTGTCAAAACATTTAATTTCATCAACACACCAGTTTCTCATCCCAAATAAAACATAATATATATCAAGAAAGGAGTGAAGGGCTCTTCCCTTTTCCAAATCCTTCTACACATCCTGGGACTTTCAATTTAGCTGAGTAATTCAAAGGCCTCATTGTATTTACTTAACACGGATCAACCGAGCCTATTCATTTAAACATGCTCATTGGTTTATTTTCCTTTTACCAGTTGTAATTGTTTTCACAATTTTTCTTTTAACGACTACAATTATGTTAACCAATTCATATTTTTTAAGATGAGAAATGTATTCCACCTTTTTCTCCTTCTTTGCTTATCCAATCTATTCCCTGTTGGAATCTTCTTTCTCTTTTACTTGAGCAGCCTTGGTTAGCTTCACCTCAACCTTCTTGGTAATTCAACATGTTACAATAAAAAACCTTTTGTTCACAATGAATCATGAACCTGTGCATTTTGCACATTACCATTCAGTTATCAGAATGGTCAACATTCATTTGTTATTCTTCCACTCATACACATGGACATATCAGAATTCCAGATTATCCTCCCAAGGATCTTGTTTCCATTCTTACGACAAGTCTCATAAGGAAAATTAACACTGAGCTCCCTTCTCAGTGGAGAGGTTGCAGTCATATTATTCTTTTAAGCATGTATACCTATATTTGTCTATAGGTAGGTACATAGCTTGCACATTTTTACCTCATCCATTCACATTGATATTTTAGTTTTAATATTAGTTTTCTTTAGTGAGAGATTACAATCAATCATATGACTAGTCTCATAGTCATAATTCATACTGATGTTTCCCTCTCTACATGGAAATAAACAACAAAGGTCATGTTTTCCCTTTCTATTGTAAAAACCTTCCATAATTCATAATTCTGATTGGTAGTTATTGTATCACTCAAGCTAGTAAGATAACCACTTCTAGTCTCCTTTTCATGCTTCAATTCTCTCTTGGTCAACAAATCTCTACAAGGGAATATTTTGCTAAACTCCCTCTTATAGCTATCTGAGTATACCAAGCCGTATCCATATGACTACCATCCACCTCTGGATGTCAACCTGGCCCATTGGTAATCTAGAAGTGTCCCAAAACTTCCTCTACCACATCTAGGATCAAATTTTCATTGATCCTTCTACCTTACCCTCATAAGGCACTATGTCCTCAACATAATCAACCTTTTACTTATGTTACCATAGTCATATCATCACTAGTTGGTGCATGATTGATGCATGGTTGAGATAGGTTAATGTACACGGTTGATGTACATGATTTGGTGATCTTGGTACATGCTTGGCGCATGAATAGATGCATGCTGTGGTGATATTGAAAATATTGTTGAGAGGTGTTCTTGTTGATTGTGGATATGGTTTCGTTGATGTTGAGTATCAGTGGTAGTGACAGGTTGATGGAATAGGTTGACAATGATAGTGAGAGGTTGACGAGACGATGATAGTGGAAGTGACAGGTTGATGTGATAGGTTGACAATGATAGTGATAGGTTGATGAGACGATGACAATGACATTTGCAGTGACAGGTTGATGTGACAGGTTGGCAGTGACGAGTTGAAAGTGCTAATGATTGTGGTAGTGTCAGTTTGGTCTAGACTTATATTTCAGGGTGGAAAAACAGGGTAAGGAAATGGGGTTGTAGCATCCTTTCGGTTTGTGGCAGAGAACTCGGGAAGTTGGAGCTTCCTTCAGGTTGGTGCCTGTAAATGAGGGGGTTGTAGCCTCCTTCTAGTTTGGTGTTAGAAAACTCAAGGATTTTGTGTTTCCTTTAGTTCGTAGCCTATAAATTAGGGGGTCGTAGCCTCCTTCCGGTTGGTGTCAGAGAACTCAGGGAGTTGGTGCTTCCTTCAGGTTGGTTCCTGTAAATCAAGGGGTTGGTGCCTCCTTCTAGTGGGTGTTGAAGAATT
>SNQJ01S0006315.1:33270-46625 GCA_010110895.2 Picea sitchensis
TTTTATCCCATTTGGGTTTCAACATAAATTATGGTGTACTATGTATATGTGGTTGCTTGTTATGCACTATTGATTTGTATTGTTGATGATATATTGAATGCTATTGATAAATTGTTGAATATTGTTGATAAAGTTGAATTTAATATATTGTGGTTAAAAGTGGTAAAACGTGCTCATATTGATTCACCCCCCCTCTCAGTATTGGTGAATATTCCAACAATCTCTACATAAAAGTGGATCGAGACAACATACTTATCATTGAAGTATATGTGGATGGAATCATATTTGGAAGTGATGATGATAGGTTGAGTAAGAAGTTTTCCAAAGACATGCAGAATGAGATTGAAATGTCCCTACTTGGCGAGTTGACTTTCTTTTTTGGACTCCAGATATCCCATCTATATGAATGTATTTTTGTTTCCCAAACCAAGTTCATTAAATAAATTTTGAAGAAGTTTTGAATGGAAGATTGCAAACACAGAAGTCCACCTAAAATGATTGGTTGCAAGTTGATAAAAGATGATGAATCTAAGAAACAAGATCACAGATACTATAAATCGATGATTGGAATCCTACTCTATGTGACAACCTCAAGACCAGATGTGATGTAAACATTTGGGCAGGTTGAAATATTTCAAGCAACACAGAAGGAAACTCATGTTATGGAAGTAAAGAGGATATTTAGATATATCAAAGGAACAATAGAGTTTTGATTGTGGTATACGAAAGGAAATGAGTTGAATATGGTCACTAACATAGATGCAGATTGGGAAAGAAGCATTAATTATAGAAGAAGTACTAGTGGAGCAACCTTCTACTTGGGTGATTGTTTGGTGTCCTGGTTAAGTAAGAAGAAATCCTCAGTATCCTTGTATATGATAAAACCATAATATATTGCAGCAATATCATGTTGTACTCAAGTCCTCTCGATGAACCAAACCCTGCAAGACATACAAGTAAAATATGATGAGCCTATTTCAATATTCTATGATGATACCAATGCTATAAGTATCTACAAGAATCTAGTCATGTATTCCAAGAACAAGCATATTCTGATTAAGTTCCACTTTATACTGGAACGAGTCATATAAAAGAATATCAAGTTGGATTGCATTGGGACAAAAGAACAAATTGAATATATCTTCACCAAACCTCTCCCAAGAGAGACATTTGAGTATCTTTGATAGAAACTTGGAGTAGTTTCTTCTCCACAATGATCTACATGGAATTTTCCAAAGAAGACAGAAGGAGAAAAATTGTTAGGGGGGGTTACCCTTTTCCATTAATATCAAAGGGGGAGATAAAGATTCATAAGCTTGAATAAAGGGGGAGCAATGGTCATAGGGGAAGTATGAGTGTTGACATCAATGCCAAAGGGGATATTGTTGGAAAATTGGTTGTCTTTGATGTCAACCCTAGAAAAAGTACAAAAGCCTCTAGAAGTGATGGGTGTATTTGAATAAGTCTCCAAAGTGGTCCCCTTATGGCGTAGCTTTAAGAATGGCCCTCTTAGGAATACACTTTGAATAATTCTAAAATAATCCATGGAATTATGGTTAAGTGGTTAATTAGTTAAGAAGCCTCAAAGTTGTGGTCATGAATCCCAAAGGTGATTAAGGAAAACAAGGGTGAATGACATTGAAAATGGATGAAAAAAATCATTGGATTGATAGTTATTGTCAAGACATTTCCAACGGTAGGTGGCCCACCATGTGGTTCCTCATAGTAGAGAAGTTATGCCCTCTTAAAGATAAATCCCTGAAAGCAAGTGAAGAAGCCCCCGATCTAAGGACAAGAAGTTACAAGTCAGCCCCAAAATTAATTAAAGGAGAAAATTTGTTGCAAACAAGAAGTTACAGGTCAACTCAAAGATCAAGTAAAAAAGTTACTTGAAAGGGTACAAATACGCATTGAGAACCTCTCATTTATTCACCATTCAAGGATGTGATTTCTTGGTGAAAGCGAAGTAACAGAGTTGTGCGAAGGAGGGAGTGCTTAGAGACATAGATTGGAGAAGGGTTTTTAGAAAACCCTACTTGAGAAGACCCCTGCAGGTCAAGTATAGGGTGTCATGTGAGGCCCCCGTTGGTTGTCAAGGTATCATCATGCGAGGCCCCACCTGTTGTTCGATCCAATCCTGCAAGGATGAGGAAATTTTTAAAGGAGTTATTCTTCTTGATGTTGAATTTTAGGAAGGTATGAATATCTAATATCTCATGCACCATGTTACGTTGTTCACATGTTGAAAGGTACGTTATTCTATATATTTTGAGGCTTGTATTTTGGAGGATATGGCATATACTTGCAACATATCTTGGAAGTATTGATACATGGTAGAGGTACATCTTTTCTAGTTTGCAACATATTTGAGGCACATTTTGGTTATATTCTTTGAGGCATGGTATATTCTTTGAGAAACATATTGGATTTTTTGGCACATGGTTTGATGCATATCATGGTGATTTTGAGAACATGATTTGGAGGATATTCTTGGTGACATCGACATGCATTTTATGTGGTTGTATTACTTTTGATGATGATGATATATCAATATCAGTGACAAAAGCAATGACATGTTGATTCTCTTATTTATATTCAAGGGAGGAAGGAAGGGGAAATAAAAGGGAGTTGTAGCTTTCTTCAAGTTGGAGCCTGTAAACTAGGGGGTTGGAGCCTACTTTGAGTTGGAGCTAGAGAATCTAGGGAGTTGTAGATTCCTTCAGGTCGAAGCTTGTAAACAGGGGGTTGGTGTCTCCTTCCAGTTGGTGCTGGAGAATTTTGGAAGTTGGTTCTTCCTATAAATGAAATCTTCTAATATATAATAAATAATTCTGTATTTTTCTCCCATTTGGGTTTCCACGTAAAATTCTTGTGTACTGTGTATTTGTGGTTATATGTTTATGGTATCTTAAATGAAATCATAAGTGATAAATTGTTTAAATCTTAGATGATTTCATATTGTGATTAAAAGTGGTAAAATGTTCCTAATAGTGATTCACCCCCCCTCTCAGCATTAGTGAATAATCCAACAAGATTTTGGCGACCTTTCCCTCATCCCACTACATCCTCACACCCTAGATTTATAATGTATTTCAACCATCAGTTTCTCTTTTGACATCACAAATATGTTATAACATCAATTTCCACCACATATTCATCAATGACATGTTGGCCTTTTCCTTTCCCACTAGAAGACCTTAATCCCCTTTTTCCTCCTCAGGATTATACAATTTTTTGACATATATGTTCCCTACAAGCTATGAAAGATGCATACATATGCATGTTTCTTCTTTGTGGGGTGCATACACCTTAATTTGTCTATATATATATATATATATATATATATATATATATATTTCATTTTTGGGTGCATTTTAGGGGTTCCCTCGGTTCCTGACCCCCTATTCCCCATTTACAACTATTTGTAGCCACTCCAACCACTTGGAGAGGGTATAAAATGAGCCTAAGTCTAAAGGATAGGACAATCATATTTGAAGCATCATAATGCTAACATTTTATTTCCCTGCCTTCAAGCCCCTTTTCTTTTGTTGTTGATTTATTCCCTCAGACCAGGAAACCCCTATTTCTAGCCCTCCTTGCTCCTCATATATTTTCAAGAAGAATCCATTCATATTCTTTGGATTTGCATGATAATTGGAATTAGAGGTACTCCATATGGTCACTGGCTTGGGTGGAGGGACTTGAAGTCCATTTCGGAAGTTGTTCCAAAGTAGATATAGGTGGTAACTACCTTTGTATTTTTTTTCATTAATAACGAGACCTATTTCCCATCAATTATTTGTGTTTTAATCTATGATGCTTATGTTTAAACATTTGAATTCCTAGAAATCTAATTGTTTTAATTTTGATCATTTTTATGAGAGTTAGTTATCTTGTAACTACCCCTTTGTAGTTGTCAACTTGATTGTTTGTAGGTGACTAAAGGGGCCATTTGGAAGGAACGTTGAAGTGAAAGGTTTCAACCATGGGATTTTCATCAAAAGTAAAGAACTCGATATTTTTTCTCCCTTTCTAACTTTTAGTTAGTTAGTTATAAGACTTATTGATTGTAATTTTGGGATTGTGTTCACTCTTTAAAGGTCATTTCTCTATTGTGTATTTAACCCATACCCATAGGATACATTTCATTGTAATAGTTTGCAGTTAGTCAATGTGGTCATTTGATAAATATAAGTGTTCTTTGTGTATTATATTCATGTTGTGTTTATACTATGATTGTTCGTTGTTTGTGTGATGCGCACTTCCCTATGATCAAATGACCGAGATGGGTCTCGAAGGATCCTTATATTGAAGGCCCACATTACTTCGTGACTCCAACATTTAGTGGTTTTGATATTATAACACCTTTCTTCTCCCAAAGTGTTCAATGTCGGATTGACCATGACCTAGATCCAATGGTCAAGGGAGATCCTGAATACCCTCATATATATGGCTCACATTACTTCACGACCGAGAAGTGGATCAAGATTTAACGAGGGAATGAATCCTAAAACTATATGTAACTAAATGTTAGTTGTCGATCATCCATCAAATTACCAGTTTGATAGGTCACCTTCAGCGCAATATGGATGTTATGAGAATTCCAACATCCCGGAGCTCCGGCTCCGCAAAGCCTTGAAACTTAGAAGACTTAGTTCCTGTTGGGATTAGCATTAGGCTCCATGGTCCTGGTCATGTGAGGGTTTTGACAATTTTCGAGGGATATACTCCTAGTTCTCATCCATAATTTGGTTAAGGTCATGGGAAAGAGTCTACAGTTGTTCGTATGACTCGTTTGAAGGAAGCACCATCCACTCACATAAATTAAGTTCTAAAACAGGGGAAAGGTATTTTCAAGGGATCAATGAGACTGTAGAAGTCCCATAGAGTCTACCCTAACTCTAGAACTGTGAAGTTGATCCTTGGGGAAACACCTTGAGGATTTTTCAGCCAGCCCAGAAGCCAAACTTGTCATCTTACAACTATTCAAATGAAACAGTTTAGAGTAGAAAAATAAGTATTATTACCATTAATTTCATGCGAGGCACAATTTATCACAATTACAGACATTCAAATCATTCATTTCAATTCTAGTACATTGGGTATATGAAATACTTATCTATTACAGTTGATCACCAACCAACTGAATGTGGGTGTTCGCCTTTCCACCCAACCATAGGATTAGAGGCATTCATTCTTAGTGGTTTGGCCACCCCCGTGCCAAGCCATGATATCACTAGGGAACTTTTTCAATTTATCAGAGATCCTTTCTCTATCATAACCTCTACGAGTTTGATCAGATTCTCTCTCATCATTAAGCTCATGACCCTCTGCTCGGATCATCTTTTCTGCAAATTCTCTGAGATCCTTTCTCGTGTTCTCTCCCTTTTTCCAGAACAACTTAATCCTTTAGTTATTCTTCTCAACTGGAGAGCCTCACACGCTCTCTTCTTTTCTGAATGGTCTTCTTTATCTCTTTCATGCTCTCTACTTTTCCTCCCCTAGGGAAGTTATGGAATTTTCTTGCTCATTCTGTCATAAGGAACTCTGGTTAGTCTGGGCCTACAGGTAAACTGCACTCTGTGGTACTTCAGGCTGACAATTTTATATCTCCTCATCTAGACTCTCCATGCTTCCCTTCATGGGGGTAGTTGATTTTTCAACCACCAACCCTTCTTTCATTAACTAATTTTTCCTTGGGATCGAGATGAAGCTTATTATTTCAGCAAGTATAATTTTGGTCATTTTGACATAATGAACCCTCTCTATAGTTTCCTCACTCTTTCCCTCTAGTGATATCATGGGAAGTACATCAAGGATTCACCCCCACAGTCAGTTATTGAAAATCTAAAAAAAAATTCATTTACATTGTTCACATGCCATAGCATGGTAAACATAATTAATGATTGATTACAAGTTGGGGGAAACGGGGGTGTTACAATCCCCTCCCCCTTAAAATGAACACCATCCTTGGTGTTCTTTCTCAGTAACACCTTTCATGCCTTTGTCATTCAACTGCTTCAAAAATATTTATCCTCTTTCTTGGTTAGGTCCTTTCCAAAACCTTGACCTTTGTCACCTGCCTTCAATAATTTTTGACAATAAGCATATTAATCACAATTTCATGCAAAAACATCTTATTGTTGTGAAAACATCAAGAGGAAAAATTTCATAATATACCACAATACATATTTGTGCATTTTGTGGATTTGCATCCACATGGATGCCTTTTTATCTTGGCTCACTATTTTTCCTTGACATACCCATTTTTTGCATGCTCACAATCAATAGTTTATAAGAAATATCTGAGTCTCCTCTTCCTTGCAGTCACTCACCCTCTAGGCCCAAGATCAGTCATCCCCTTCTCTATTATACAGTCCCTCAGGAAATCCATCTTTTCTTGCCAAGGATTTCTCTCACAGGAAGAGCTCTAAATACTTCATTGAGCCTTACAGTTGAGTCATCCCTCAGACTCGCTCTATCGAGGACTTGTGTTTCCACAACACAACATATTCTAGGGCAATCATGGCTTACCACAGGGTTCTCTTGTCTCAAAATTAGCCTTTCTCATGCTTTCCATATCGAAATCCTTCACCTATCCTCCTTATATATATCTTTCTCGTCTCACATGTATCACAGGTATACAGACATTATGAGATATTATCATCAATTTCAAATTTAGAATTTCCTTGTAAATCTGTCATCCACATATTTCCAAATTCCACATTTATTTTCAGATTTGTTCCGCACAGGAATTTCCTTCCCATATCATTTTAGCTCACCAAGCATTTTCTCTTACTTATGGGCTTACAAAACTACCATATCCAATATCCCCCCTCGTTTTTTTCTTGCAATTTCAACATTCCTCACCAAACAAATTGTTAGTTTTCATGCACATTATATTTTCAAAACTATGCATACTAACAGTCTAAGTCATTTCATTTATTGAAGAGTACAGAACAAAAAGAAATATCATTATTTACATATGCATCCATCCAACATACTGAATTTTTCTAAATGCAATTCAAATAACAAATGACTTTAATCAATGTGTCTATTAGACCCTAAAGTTGCACTTGACTATGAGAGGGAAAGCTAGGGCATCATTAGGTTATTGCAATGGTATTTTTAATATTTTATTGAATAGGTTTTTTAGAAAATGGTTGAAAGTTGGTTAAAGGGTTCAAAATCAACACATAACTCATAATAAAGCCAGAAAATAACCCACTGATTTAGTAAATGGTAGTCACATTAATAGATCAGACAATAAGGTAAATAAAGAAAGAAAATATGAGATTATTCAATTTTTCAACTCCATATATATTTCTTATTTCAAAATATCATTGAGAAACACGAACTTGTACTTGAAGACAAATCTTAATAATAAACAAGAGCAGTAAAATTTTCACTGAGTTACTTAAAATCAAGGAATCAATGCATTGCAACAGAAAAATGACTTCAGGTAAGAAAATAAATAGAATATGAAATGAAAGAAAATATGACCATCAACATGTATTTTCCATTTAGTATCAATGTGGAATATAAACTGTCTTACAATGGATTTTCAAAATAGGTCCCTGAATGCCCAACTTATCAACCCTTACTTCTCCTTCTACAAAGTTCATATAGAAACAATACATAATTATCAAGATCCAAAAGAAATGGATCTAAAAACCTCCTCATCTATGTTTAGTTTCTTGTTTCAAATAATAAAGGAGAAGATCAAATCTGATCTCCAAGTCGAATTGATCAGGTGGCTTATCAACTGTTGTCCATGAGATTTTTTAGGAAAATAAATCTGGCAAATTCCTGAAAAATAGGGTCCAACAATCTCTTCGTATCTCCAAAATTGCGATATATGTGTAAAACCTGAGAGAGTTTTTGGTGAAGGGGCCCATTCCAAGAAAAAACCTATTTTGGTTTCCAAAAATCCATCTCATGTTGTTCTACAACCTCGCCTAAAATTAGTGACTAAAACAGGAAATTATTTATTGTGAAATATCTTAAAAATAGGCCTCAAGTATATATTTGAATCTATTAGAATGTGATAGATGTGTAAAACAAGAGAGAGGTTTTTGTTAAGGATCATTTTCCCCCAAAAAAACTATTTTGGTTTCCAAAATTTCATATACATCATTTCATAAACTGCATTTGAAGATAAGGACTAAAATAGGAAAAACAAAGTATTTCTTGTATTTGATTTCTGTCTTTTGTTCTTTCTGTTATGTTCATCATGAACTATGGATGTTTTTATAATGGAGAAGGTAGGTTAAAATATATGGAGGCTTGGGGTTTCCTTATCTTAATTTCATATTTGGAGGATGACCTAGTGCTAAGATCCTCTTCTTCAGAGCTTTCTGATTCTCTGATTTCTGGAATATCCTATAGCTTTTCTGGTTCTGCAAAAAGATCATCTCTGTCATCATAAACTACATCTGTACCTTTAAAAACATATTCATATATTGAAATTTATTTTTTTGGTTTCTCTTGTCACAGGTCTCCTGGAGTATTGAGAAACCTGTTTTCCCTTTTCTTATGTCTTCCTTAAGTTTTCAGATTATTTCTCAGTCCTGCGCAAAGAAGGTTTCTCTGCCTGTTTTTTGATGTCTGTCTTGGAATCTTCTGAATTATCCTCTATAATTATGAGATTCTCCTTTTTAATAGATGGATGAAACATGGCCTTTGAATTTAACCTAAATTTATTGGCAACTCTGGTGGAGTTTATCCTTGGGCACTTAGGCACAAGTGTTGCCTTTTTGCTCTGTTTTTTTCCTTTTTCCTTTTTCTTACTTGTAGATTTATGTTTCTTCTTGAATGGAGTCTAAAATAGTCTCATAGTATAATACTAATCTTCCTTAATTTCCCTCTTTATATCTGGATTAGGAAATATGTCAATGTCTTCATTTGTTCTAGACTTCTTTCCTCGACTAGTGGTAGATTTCCCATGGTCTTCACCTACAGGAAAATATCCAATAGTTTGTTGAGTTTGCAATTTCCTCTTGCTAGCCCGAGTTACCATAGCTGCAGGTGATTCTTATTTAATTAAGAACTCAGTGTCTTGACAATTCTATTTCTATTTGGCTGATTTATTCCCTTTGACAGTTTTGGATTTAGTTGATTGTAAATCGTTTTAAATACTTGATTAACCAATCCAAGGATCTCTGGACTTCATTTAAAGAGAAGATTACCAATGTCCTAATTAAACCTTGATGAAAAAGACTTCCTTTAGCTATATCAGGATAGTATTGCACCCTCTTGGACATTTTAGATAAACTTTTAAGCAGAAATTAGGTTAAATTAAGAGGATAATCACCATTAATATGAATTAACAGTCTGATATGATAGAGATAAGCCAATGAAAACATGCCCTCACACGTAATGTACCTCTGGATGATTAGCAAAGCAGTGTGTCATTCCTTCTTTACCCAGCTATGTGGTATTCCCTTTTTCCAATTAGGGTTTTGTTTCTTTGGGATTAAAAACGGATTCACAAATTCCATGACCACATTCTCCTTATTCCACCACCTTTCCCCATACACTAGAAATCTACAGGCTCTAGTGATCAAATGTTCGGTCACATGGATCAATAATTTCCCAATTACAACTTCAAAGACATCAAAATTCTGTGCAAAGACCATTCAACTATGTTCATCATGCCCCTGGAACGTTGTGAAAAAATAAAACCAACAACATATTTGAACCTTTGTGCCATCTAAGGGTATGCTTCGAGTAATTTTGTGCCTTTGGGCTCTAGTCTAATAATCTGGCCACTCTTCTTGGGTGCCATATTGCTGATATGATCATGTAAACAATTCTGAGAAGATTGATGATTTGAATTCTCAGTTCCCATGAGCTGTTAAGAACTAAAAATCACTTATTTCTTCGATTTGATCCCTGCACAAAAAATCCGACACGCTAAAATAGAAGGTGATGAATCTATTTATGATATTCAAACATGTTGATTTGATGAAGGTGTGGTGGGTACATCTCAATCCCTCATATGTAGTTGTTATTATTACAATATAAACCTGAAAATAGATCATGAAGAGGCATGTAGATCCCCTAATCACTTTTTTGAGAAATTATGACGAGATTAGGGTAGGTTGGTGCATGTCAAACTATTATTATTCCTAGCACTATAGGAATAGCATTATTCCTGTAGCTTCTTTTATGACTTGGAAAAATTTGAAAATTCAAATAATGAAACAACAAGTGATGTGACAAAAAATCCTCATATAAAATCCTAATCTTTAAAAACTTCAAAAATCATTTAAAATGTGCAATAAAGATTGAAAATTAATCATCCCAGCAAAGAGGTAAAAATTGCGTTTTAACAAAAAATCATGGAAAATGGGTAGGACAAGGACTAAGGACACCCAATCAGTCAAAAAAAAAGGTCATGGACTAATAGTGCCAATATTCATGGCCACATTCATACCCATTGTACCCCTTTATATTTGGTTCAAGTTTTCCACACCTATGATAAGCACTTTATCATGGGGTGTTGGAGCTCAACCAACCTCTTCACCATAAGGTTTAATTATTCTCATTCACTCTTACATCAAGACTATGCTCCCTGCTACAGGTTGATCATAATCCCAAATCAACACATACAAAACTAAAATTTTTTCTTGAATGCACCCAAGCCTTCTTCCTTCATTAGTAACAAGAATTCCAACACTCAGTGCCACCCACATTTTCCTTTCTTTATAAGTGGAGTAGTGGAAGGTCCTCCTTCCTCTATTTAAATCCATTGGCTACCCTCTTATGCAAACATGCATTTCCACAATGCATTCCATGAAATGTGATAACTATGAGCACCTTTATTCCAAATCTCCCTAGACTGGTTACTGTACCCATGGTACTCTTTACTCACGCATTTTCTTGCAAGAATTATAACTCATCCTTGACCAACATAGACTTCCTTTCTCTATTCTTTGGGTTATTTTCCTAAATCATACCCTACTTGGGTATCAATTGCATCCTAGAAACCACTCAACTTCAATTATATATATGTGTGTGTGTGTGTGTGTGTGTGTGTGTGTGTGTGTGTGTGTATTACTAAAATAATAAAATATTTCAGGAGGGATTCTTACCCAATCCCTTCATACCTTATGCCTTATTGGCATGAACACTTTTATACATGTTTTGGCTTTCAACACCCTCTATGATATTTCCTCATCAATGGTACTTTATGGGGACTTTTAAAGTCCCTTCAACAAATTTCAACAACAATCTTCTCGTATTCATCCTTTGCTTGAGGTTTTCCATCATTGGTAACTGTCTTTCCCAACTGTTTTCAAATTTTTTTCTACACATGACATATATCACAAATACATTAGTCACCATGTAAAATAAAATTAAGGTATCATAGCATTCAAATTAATAAAAAAAATTCATATATGTCCTAGCATATCTTTATGCACTTCTTCACATTATCCTTAATGTTTTTATGAGTGCAACACTAACAATTATCAATTGCTTCTACAGTCATACAACCATCATCATTATTGTGTCAAAATGTTTAATTTCATCAACACACCAGTTTATCATCCCAGAGAAAACATAATATATAGCAAGAAAGGATTTAAGGGATCTTCCCTTTTCCATATCCTTCTACACATCCTGAGACTTTCAATCCAATTGCGTAATTCAAAGGCCTGATTGTCTTTACTTAACAGGGATCAACCAATCCTATTCATTTAAACATGCTCATTGGTTTATTTTTATTTTACCAGTTGTACTTGTTTTCACAATTGTTCTTTTAAGGACTACAACTTTGTTAAGAAATTCATAGTTTCTAAGATGAGAAACGTATTCTGCCTTTTTATCCTTCTTTTCTTATCCAATCTACTCCATGTTGGAATATTCCTACTCTTTTCCTTGAGCATCCTTGGTTAGGCTCACCTCAAACTTCTTGGAAATTCAACATGTTACAACATCAAACCTTTTGTTCACAATGAATCATGAACATGTGCATTCTTCACATTACCATTCAGTTATCAGAATGGTCAACATTCATTTGTTATTCTTCCACTCATACACATGGACATATGAGACTTCTAGATCCTCCTCCCAAGGATATTTTTTCCATTCTTACAAAAAGTCTCGTAAGGAAACTCAACATTGAGATTCCCTCTTAGTGGAGAGATTGCAGTCATATTATTCTTTTAAGCATGTATACATATATTTGTATATAGCTATGTGCATAGATTGCACATTTTTACCTCGTCTATTCACATTGATATTTTAGTTTTAAAATTAATGTTCTTTAGTGAGATATTACAATCAATCATATCACTAGTCTCACAGTCATAATTCATACTGATGTTTCCCTCTCTACATGGAAATAACCAACAAGGGTCACTTTTTCCCTTTCTACTGTAAAAACCTTCCATAATTTAGAATTCCAATGGATAGTTATTGTATCACTCAAGGCAGTAAGATAACCACTTCTAGTCTCTTCTTCATTCCTCAATTCTCTCTTGGTCAACATATCTCTACAAGGGAATATTTTCCTAAACTCCCTCTTATAGCTATCTGAGTATACCAAGCCATATCCATATGGATACCATTCACCTCTAGATGTCAACCTGGCACATTGATCATTTAGAAGTGTCCCAACACTTCCTCTACCACATCCAGGATCAACATTTCATTAATCATTCTACCGTATCCTCATAAAGCACTATGTACTCAACATAATCAACCTTTTACTTATGATATCATAGTCATCACTAGTTGGTGCATGATTGATGCATGGTTGAGATAGGTTGATGTACATGGTTGATGATTGATGTACATGATTTAGTGATCTTGGTACATGCTTGCCACATGACTAAATGCATGTTGTGGTGATATTGAGCATCCAGTTGAGAGGTGTTCTTGTTGATTATGGATCTGGTTTCGTTGATGTTGAGTATCAATTGTAGTGATAGGTTGATGTGATAGGTTGACAATGATAGTGATAGGTTGATGAGATGATGACAGTGACAGTGGAAGTGACAGGTTGATGTGATAGGTTGACAATGATAATGACAAGTTGATGAGACAGTGACAGTGACAGTGGCAGTGGTAGGTTGATGTGATAGGTTGATAGTCGTAGTGATTGTGGTAGTGACAATTTGGTCTACACTTATACTTTAGGGTGGAAACATGTGGTAAGGAAATGGGGTTGTATATTCCTTCTGGTTGGTGATGGAGAACTCAGGAAGCTGGAGCTTCCTTTAGGTTGGTGCCTGTAAATGAGGGGGTTGTAGCCTCCTTCCGTTTTGGTGTCAGAGAACTCAAGAAGTTGGTGTTTCCTTTAGGTTGGTGCCTATAAATTAGGGGGTCGTAGCCTCCTTCAGGTTGGT
>SNQJ01S0006315.1:50351-68978 GCA_010110895.2 Picea sitchensis
AGTTGTAAATCTTTACTTTTCACTAGAAGTAATTTTGCTTTCAAGCTTTGTCTTTTTCTCCTCTTTTCGTCTCTTATAACATCACTATTTTCACTGCCATATCCCTTGAGTAAATCAAGCCATCAAAACAAATGCTAAATCTAAAATTAATTAGAATTTTATGTTTGTAGGGTCAACCAACTAGTTTAGTGTCAGGGCCTTGAATTAGGCTGGAGAGGAAACTCTTCAAGGATGTTAAACAAACATTGGAGTCGGATCTAGGGAGTGTTAAAGTCCAGTGAAGTAAAATTTATTTGGGACCCCCCTCTAATACAAGGGCTAAACATGAGTTCGTGTGAGGAAAGGAAGTAGAGATAACCCCTCCAAAGGCGGACTAAACATAGTGGGGAACACATATTGAGGATCTGTCGTGGGAATACTATTGACTGAATTTTCCTATGGAGCTTCATGGACCTTGAATCCATTCGAGATCCTATATTTTCTTCCGGACCACTTTCTTTCGATACCCTCGATAGGTTTCGGATTTTTTATCCTTCTCATTGCGATCCACCCGACTGTCGACTGTACTCGCCTAGTGACTGTTTGCAAGATGGAAAATTAGTTGCCCATATTCTAGGGACATATATAGGTGACTGCAGGGGTATACCGCAGTACCTATAGAATACGTTGGGTCACATTTTGCAGAGTATACCTGGAGGGTTCTTCTGTGTTCAATTTTCACTTGCACTAGTTAGTTTCTCTAGTGTTGGTTGGCATAACTATTCTTCCTACTAGATAGTTGTCTTCCTGATTTTCCTTTAGGAATTTTTAGTGTGTGCTCTATGCTCCCTAGTTTTCCATAGTGAGTTAGTCAGTCATCTCTTTGGGTCTCTGACCTAAGGTGGTATACCTCCCACTTTGTCATTTGTGAGGAATTTTTGGTCTTCCTCTTAGAAACGTGGAGTCGCCTCTTTATAGGAGTTGTTTTTTATAACACTCATTCGTCGTAGTCAATGTGTGAGACTTTTATGGACTTGAACAATACCGTGAGGGGAGAACCTATGAATAATATATTCATGGCTAAAGTTCCTGAATATACCAACCAAGGAACCCCTTCAAAAGAGGATTTTTGTGCCTTTCCTTTCTTCAGAAACTTTGGTGTCCCTTTGATGGCCTCTTTGTACATTCTTGGGTTGAATGTGGGACTACCAGTTTGGTTGGGTACCATTCCAAATGTCCCAAATTCTCTTGATGCTTCTCAATTAAGAACTTTATGTCATGGGAATCATGTTTATGTTCCTTCGTCAACAAAATTTTCTCCTCCTCCTTCTACCTTCTCTGGTGAAACTATAGATACTAGTAATCGGAAGTCTAGACGAAATAGAAAGAGGAAGAATAGGAAGAAGAAATCACCAACCTCTGCGAGTCATATTGGATATAGGTCACCAACCTTTGCAATTCATGTTGGAGATAGTTCATCCACCTTTGCAAGTCATGTTGGGGGTGTTAGCACACTATTGTTATTATTCCCAGGCATAGGCAACAACCATCAGCGTGCAAAGGAGGCCAAGGTAGTTACAGTGGCATTTTTTTCCCCCTTGCACAAGTTCAGTGTGGTGCCACCTCTAAACACAGATTGGAAGGACTCCAAAGTTAGCAGGCGAATAAAAGTTTGGTGGAGGCACAAAAAGTAGCTAGCGCGCCCAGATCTCACCTCTCCCCCAAATCGACGATCGTTGATCATATCGGGGCCTCAACATGCACGGACGTTAAAATTCAAAGGGCGGGATGGGTTTGAAACCATGGTTTTGCGGAGAAGCGACATGTCATTCAGAGATGCATATCTGACCCAAAAGCAGTGAATATTCAAACCAATTTTCGCAGCTCCGATACGCGCATGTGTGTATAACTCCTTATCCTAGGTCGATAAGTGGTCACTCCACAGCTGTCCCGTCAGCACCTATCCTCCACTCCTCATCCCGCATGTCACATCTCCCCTTCTCATCTCCCACTACCTGTACCACTTTTATCCACGCCACTTCCAGTTGTGTCAGGTCCCCACTCCCTTAACTACCACCTCGCGGCCTTCCCTCTTCCTCCTCGTCATCTTCTTGCTCCACATCACCTCCATCCCATTACACATCAACTCCTGCTTATGTGCCCCCCACACTATCCGCAGTCACCTCTTCCCATGCACAACTGATCACCTGGCCAATATCTCATTCGTTATTCCATGTCGAGTGCACCAATCACTTCGACAGCAGCCATGTCTGCTTTCAGACCTCCCTGCAACATCCAACTTAGATCCAAATGGCAGACTGAAGAGGCCTCCAAATTCCACAGGTGTAGTGCCGACTCGGGCCTTCTTGATCCTGATGAAGAAGTTATTGAAGTTAGTTGGTGGTCGTTGAACATCATTTCCACCATAAATGGAAATCCTGAGAAAGAACTATCAACAAGTCAACTCAGTTGTAGAACCTTCCTGAAGCACGTTTTCATTTGATAGAGCTCACTTCTGACAAGAGACTGCATGCACAATTTGCCAGGAAGCATGCAGGCATAATGCCTTCAATACAGATACTCAAGCACGCTTCTGTAGTTTTGTATTTAGTATATAGGAGTCTTCCTCATATTTTGTTAAGGTCGATGGTTGAGTTAAGCTCCCACATTGTAAATTTTTAATGAAGCCTCTGGTTCTATGGTTATGTATATGTATCTAAGACTTCTTGTTTAATGTAAGTCAGTTTCCTTTCATCTCCCTGTAACAGCTGTGTTAGAACACTCGGGCATGGATGATCCAATCGAGGGTAGTTATGTTTTTGTGATGTAGGTTTGATCACAGTGACATCACAACCACTTTTAATCAGTTTCTTGTGTTGTATTTTCCCTCTTACACTAAAGATCTCAGGCATGGATGATCTAGTCGATTTGTTGTAGTTTCATTTTGATGTATGTTTGATCATTGTGTTGTTATGACTATGTTGCTTAAATATAATTTAGTGCATGAAACTTCAAATCCAAGAGGATCCTATTTTCTGAGTTTTTCCCCTATAGGCTATTGGAAGACCGGATGTCCATAGCAGGCCTCTTCATTTTCCTCAAGTTCTTCCCCCTACTCACCCTTACTACAACTTACTGACTGAAGTTAGATTAAGACCTCACTTGCCTGTGAATTCCAACTTTGTTTTCTGAGTTAAAGAGATATAATACTTAGTCTGCATCCATTAGAACCCTCTTAAAATTATTCATTGTGACATACAAAATGATGGGTACTGGGCTTACCTCTGTCGCAATCCAGAGCTAACTTCTGCTGCTAACATTTATGGCGCCACTGTCAGGGACGAATTGAATATTTTCCCTAGGATTGAACAACAAAATCTTACTGGTTCTGAAGGTGCATCAGAGCTTAGTACATTGAACATTGGAACTGTTACAAATCCATTGTTTTAGCCTTGGATTCCAAAGGCAGAGACACGAGGTCTACTCCACATCTGCCTTTAGTAACACCTAAAGTTGACCCAGAGAAAGTCATCAAAATATGAAAGATCCTTCAGGAAGGTACTTCAGCTATTGAACCAGGTATTTTTTATGATTTTCACCATCCTCCTATAGCAACTCCAGTAGTTGTTTCTCACTTTCCTAATACACCATCTGCTAGAGCTTCTAGAAGTTTAAATTTTGGGAGTTTTCCTGCTAATTTCCCCTCCCCCAGTTTCATTACTCCTCCTCTTCTCAAAGTTGTTGCTTTGAAATAGAGGTAAACCTCTGTTCCCTCAATCCCTGAGGCATTTTCTCCACAGCCTCAGTTGTTTTCCTTTGTTCCCAGAAGCACACCTCCAATCTCCCTTGTCCAAGTTCCATCCCCTCCTGGTTCTCCTCCTGTTCACGCTCCAATGGCAGGAGCTAATCCCCTAAAATATAGGATGGACGCTAGAGTATTTTCCAGATACACCCCTCTCATTTTACCTCAGCCTCTTAATTCCCTACCAGCCGGTGGCTACCTTAAGCAACTGCCTAAGTTTACGGGGGAGGGAGATATCACTGTGGAGGAGCACCTTGCAACTTTATATAGTTATCTTGATAACTATGTCATAGCAAATGAAGATGTGTGGATGAGGATTTTTGTCCATAGTCTTGATGGAGAAGCCAGAAAGTGGTTCAGGGCCCTGACCCCTGGATCCATTAATGGGATTGAGGCTTTAGATGATGTATTCTTGAGACAATGGGGGGATAAAAAGGACTTCATGTATTATATCACAAAGTTCGGGTCCCTAAAGAGAAAAGAGGGAGAGTCTATCTCTGAATTCTCCAAAATATTCAACAAAATGTACAATAAGATCCCTGCTGAGATAAGTCCTATAGAGGCCTCTACCAAAATCACATATGCTAGTGATTTTGACCCTGAATTTTTCCTCGTGTTAAGAGAGAGAAGAGATACCTCCTTGGCTCATATGCAATATGGATCCCTGGAAGTATATTCTAATATATTAGCAGTTGAATGACTTAGGAATAAGGCTGATAGAGATAGAGGAAGAGGAAGATCTGAAGCCTCAACCTCCAGTTCCTCTGCCCCCCCCCCAAAACTGGTCAAGCACGAAGACTTCAAAAAATCCCTCTCTAATTTGTTGCATTCTGATCCATCTTTCCATTCCACAGATTCAGTAAATCTTGAAGATGAAAAAACAGTAGTTATATTAGGTCCTATGGTAGAGGATAAAGATGATTCATCCCCTCCCTTCTATACATCCCTGAACATACATGATAAGGTACTGCATAATTGTTTGATGGATTCAGGAGCCTCTCATAATCTCATGCCCAAAAATTTCATGGACGAACTAGGACTGGAAGTCACCAAAGCATACCATGACTTGTATTGCTTTGAATCTAGGAAAGTGCAATGTCTTGGGGTCATCAAAGATCTAGTCGTGGCCTTGTTCCAATTTCCCATGAAAAGTATGGTCATGGATATTGTGGTAGCTGATGTTCCCCCCAAGTTTGGCATGCTCTTGTCAAGATCTTGGATAAAAAGGCTTGGAGGAACATTGCAGATGGACCTCACATATTCTACTAATCCAGTCTTTGGAGGGGAGCATAGAATATTGTACAAAGAATCTTAGTTGGCCTACATTATTAGTGATGAGGAAGACCCCACCAATCATCCTATATTTTCCCTTGATACTAATGTGGGATCCATCTTATTGCAGCTCACTGATGCCCCTAAACCTCCTCTTGAGATCAGAAAGTCCATTACTCTCTGTGAATATTCTCCTCCCATTACCTCTGTGTGGAAAATTTTCTTCGATGGAGCCTCTTCTAGAGAAGGTGTTAGTGCAGGAGTGGTATTGGTTTCACCTATTCAACAAATTATATCTGTGTCATACAAATTAGAGTTTGAGTCTACCAACAATGTGGTAGAATATGAAGCTCTTGTTCTAGGATTGAGGGTTGTAAAAGGCATGGGGATTAAAGAGATATCAGTGTTTGGGGATGCTGAGTTGATCGTCCAGCAGATCAGAAATACTTATCAAGCCAAACACCCTTGGATCAGAATTTATAGAAATGAAGTGTGGGACTTCATTGATAGTTTTTTCGCAGCTTTTAACATTTCATTTGTTCCCAGAGAAGAAAATGTCATGGTTGATTCTTTGGCTATCTCAGCAAGAAATTTTACAGTCCCTCTGCCACCTAAATTCATGTATGATATAGAAGTAAAATATAGACCCTCTATACCTAACAATGTCAAGCATTGGAAATTGTTTGAGGACGATCTTGAGATCAAAAGGTTCTTGGAGACCATTGGTGATTTTTCTGCATTACACATTGATCAGGATCCTGATCCTGAAATGAATCCTCATGTTGATGTTTTTATGAATAAGATTGTTGATCATCATATTGTTTAGTTGCCCAGCAGTCACATCCCAAAGGGACTGGTCCCTCTGGAATTATAATTTGACAGAAATGATGTGGCAGTGAAGGGTAAAGTCTCAAATTATGATGTTGGTGTGGTTGAGTGCAATATTGGCACCGAGAGAAATCCAAAATTCATCAAGTTGTCAAGTAGCTTGTTGAAGGAACAAAGGGCTGACTATACTGAGTTATTAAGAGAATTTGCTGATGTGTTTTCATGTACCTATGAAGACCTCAAAACATAAGACATGACTGTCATTGAGCATAATATCCCATTGAAAGAGGAGGTCAAACCATTTAGGCATAAATTAAGAAAAATAAATCCTATTTTATTGCCTATTATGGAAAGGGAGGTAAAGAAGTTGTTGGACGTTCAGATCATTCTCCCTTTGAGATATTCTGAATGGGTAGCCAACTTGGTCCTAGTAAGAAAGAAGTATGGATAAATCATACTATGTGTCGATTTCAGGAACCTGAACAGGAGCTCTAAGAAGGAAAATTACCTTTTTCCAAACATGGAACATATATTGCAGAGGGTAACAAGTGCATCCAGGATTTCCATGATTGATGGATTTTCTGGCTACAATTAGATCTCTGTCATGCCTGAAGACAAAGAAAAGACAACCTTCAATACTCCTTGGGGTGCATTCATGTATGCCAAAATTCCCTTTGGACTGATGAACACAGGGGAAACTTTTCAGCGAGCCATGGACATAGATTTTATTGGAGAAAGGGACAAATTTTTAGTCATCTACATGGATGACATTACAGTCTTCTCTAGATATGAGAAAAAAAATTGTTGTCATCTAAGAAAGGTCTTCTTGAAATGCAGAAGGTTTGGTCTCTCCTTAAATCCCAATAAGTCATTGTTTGTCATGAAAGATGGAAAGTTGTTGGGACACATAGTATCAACTGAAGGGGTTAGGATTGATTCAAGTAGGGTGGAAGATATTCAAATCTTATCACTTCCCAGATCCAAGAAGGAAGTCTAGTATTCCCTAGGAAAAATCAATTTTCTGAGAAGGTCTGTTTCAAATTTTGTTGAATTGGTAGAGCATATCACAACCATGCTCAGGAAGGGGAATGAATTAAAATGGACTGATGAGTCCAGAAATTCTTTTGACCAAATCAAGAAGGCACTGACTTAGGCACCAGTGTTCGTGAGTCTTGACTACTCCAAGGATTTATTAATATTTTTCTTTGCCTCCTTTGAAGCAGTGGAAACTGTTTTGTTGCAGAAGAATGTTGAAGGGCTTGAGCAGCCCATTTCTTTTTTCAGCAGAGCACTAAGAAACGCAAAGGTCAAATATGAAATCATGGAGAAGCAGGCCTATGCCTTGGTGAAAGCCCTCAAATCTTTCAGAGTCTATGTTCTACATTCAAAGATCATTGCATATGTTCCTTCAGCTTCTGTGAAGGACATTCTCATTCAGCCTGACATAGATGGAAGAAGGAGTAAGTGGATTGCCAAAATCCTTGAATTTGATCTAGAAAAAAAACCCACCAAACTAGTTAAAGGCCAAGGTTTAGCCAAGATGTTGGTTGAATCTAATTGTAAATATTTGGAGGTTAACTTCATCAACACTTGCTCAAAAAATCAGTAGGCTAAAGAGCCTGATAAAATCCCTCAGGATGGCCCTCCATTGGCAGAATGCACCTATTATAAAGACATTATATATTTTATGCAAACGTTGCGACCTACAAAAAGGGGAAAATTTTTAGTCATCTACCTAGATGACATTACAGTCTTCTCTAGATATGAGAAAGAACACTGTTGTCATGTAAGAAAGGTCTTCTTGAAATGCATAAGGTTTTGTCTCTCCTTAAATCTCAATAAGTCATTGTTTGTCATGAAAGAGGGAAAGTTGTTGGGACACATAGTATCAGCTAAAGGGGTCAGGATTGATTCAAGTAGGGTGGAAGATATTCAAATCTTGTTACTTCCCAGATCCAAGAAGGAAGTCTAGTCTTTCCTGGAAAAAATCAATTTTCTGAGAAGGTTTGTTTCAAATTTTGTTGAATTGTTGAAGCATATCACAACCATGCTCAGGAAGGGGAATGAAGTAAAATGGACTGATGAGTCCAGAAATTATTTTGACCAAATCAAGAAGGCACTGACTTAGGCACCAGTGCTCGTTAGTCCTGACTACTCCAAGGATTTCTTAATATTTTCCTTTGCCTCCTTTGACACAGTGGCAACTTTTTTGTTGCAGAAGAATGTTGAAGGACTTGAGCAACCCATTTCTTTTTTCAGCAGATCACTAAGAGACGCAAAGGTCAAATATGACATCATGGAGAAGTAGGCCTATGCCTTGGTGAAAGCCCTCAAATATTTTAGAGTGTATGTTCTTCATTCGAAGATCAGTTCATATGTTCCTTCAGCTTCTGTGAAGGACATTCTCATTTAGCCTAACATAGATGGGAGAAGGAGTAAGTGGATTGCCAAAATCCTTGAATTTGATCTAGAAAAAAAACCCACCAAACTAGTTAAAGTTCAATGTTTAGCCAAGATGTTGGTTGAATTTAATTGTAAATATTTGGAGGTTAACTTCATCAACACTTGCTCAAAAAATCAGTAGGCTAAAGAGCCTGATAAAATCCCTCAGGATGGCCCTCCATTGGCAGAATGCACCTATTATAAAGACATTATATATTTTGTGCAAGAGTTGTGACCTCCAGATGGAATGGGGGAGAGCAAGAAAAGGGATTTAAAGATAAAAGAAATCAGATATTGCCTTATTGACTAGGTATTGTATTGGAAAGACCCTCTAGGAGTGATTTTGATATGTTTAGACCCACAAGAAGCCCAAAAAATTATGTTTGATTTTCATGACAACCTGTGTGGGGGACATCATTTCTGGAGAACCACGGCCTACAAAATTCGTAGGGCTAGGTACTACTAGCCTACTCTATTCACTGATGTCTGTGCAAAAATTAGGGCTTGTATCAAATGTCAAAAATTCTCTGGGAAGCAACAACTCAAGTCTTTTCCATTAAACCCTGTAGTAGCTTCAAGACCCTTTCAGCAATGGGGTCTGGATTTCATTAGGGAAATTCATCCTGCTTCAAGAGGTCAACATAGATGGGTTTTGACTACAACTGATTACTTCACCAAGTGGATAGAAGTTATCCCCACAAGGAGTTCTTCTCACAAAGTAATCATTGGTTTCCTTGAAGATATTATGGCAAGGTTTGGTTGTCCGAACATAATCATCACTGACAACGCTACATCCTTCAAGGTCGAGCCATTGGTCAAATTCTATGAGAAGTTCAGAATTTCATTGATCCACTCCACCCCCTACTATCCCCAAGGCAATGGACTAGCATAGTCCTCTAACAAAAGCCTTATAAAGATCACCAAAATACTGCTAGAGGACAATAAGAAATCATGGGATTCAAAGCTCAAATTTTCTCTTTGGGTTGACAGAGTGATAACAAAGAGATCTCTAGGTGTCTCTCCTTTTCAACTCATGTATGTATTTGAGGCCATATTTCCTTCTCGTCTTGCCCTGCCTATGGAAAAGTTCTTTCAGGATTATCAAGGAGAGCGTGATGACATGATCAGGAGAGTGCAACAACTGGTCGAAGTGCAGCAGACTAGAGAGAAGATGCTTGACAGATCACATGACCGTCAGCAGAGGATCAAGCCGATTTGTGATAGGAAAGTCAAGAAGAAGGATTTCCAGCTGGGAGATCTAGTACTTAAATGGGATGCACCCAGATAGGACAAGGGAAAGCATGGTAAGTTTGAAGCCCTCTGGATCAGACCTTTCAAAATTTATGAGATATTTTCAAATAATACTTATAGGTTGTAGGAATTGGAAGGTGATGAATATTTTGGTGGCCCTGTAAATGGTCACTTCCTGAAAAAGATTTTTTTTTGAAGCCACAATCAACGTCCCACCATTGTAAATATCGTTCCTATTCTATGTTTAATTTTTTTTAGTCGGAGACTCCACAACCCAAAAACAAGGTGACTAAAGCTGTGAGTTCTTGACATCTCACAGGGAGTAGGCCATCCCCCATGGAGCCTATGTTAGCACATTATTGTTATTATTCCTAGGCACATGTGGAAACCATCAGCGTGAAAAGTAGGTCAAAGTAGTTACAGTGGTTTTTTCCCCCCTTGCACAAGTTCAGTACGACGCCACCTCTAAACACAGATTGGAAGGACTCCAAAGATAGCGGGCGGATAAAATATTGGTGGAGGCACCAAAAGTAGCTGGCATGCCTAGATCTCACCTCTCCCCTAGATCGACAATCTTTGATCATATTGGGGCCTCAACATGTGCAGACATTAAAATTGGAAGGGCGAGATGGGTTTGAAACCATGGTTTTGCAGAGAAGCGGCGTGTCATTCGGAGACACATATCGGGCCCAAAAGAGGTGAAGATTCAAACCACTTTTCACATCCCCGTTATGCGCATGTGCATATAATGCACTATCCTGGGTCAACAAGTGATCGCTCCACAATTGTCCCACCGAAACCTATCCTCCACTCACTATCTTGCCTATCACATCTCGCCTTCTCATCTCTCGCCACCTGTACCACTTTGCTCCATGCCACTTCCACTTGTGTCAGGTCCCCACTCCCTAACCTAGTGCCTCACGGCCTCGCCTATGCCTCCTCGTCATCTTCTTGATCGACATCACCTCTGTCACATTACACCTCACCTCCCGCTTGTGTGGCCCCTACGCCATCTACAATCTCCTCTTCCCATCCACGACTACTCACCTGGCCAATCTCTTGTCCAGTATTCCATGCCGAGCATGCCAATCACTTCGTCATCAACCACGTCTGCTGTCATACCTCCCCGCAACATCTGAATTAGATCCAGATGGAAGAATCCAGAGGCCACCAAATTCCATGGGTGTAGTACTGACTCGATCCTTCTCGATCCCAATGAAGCATTTATTGAAGTTAGTTGGTGGTGGTTGAACATCGTTTCCACCATAAATGGAAATCCCAAGAAATGACTGTCAGCAAGTCGGCTCAGTTGCAAAACCTTCATAAAGCATGATTGTGTCTGATAGAGCTCACTTATCACAGGAGACTACATGCACAGTCTGCTAGGAACCATGCAGAAGTAATGCCTTCAATACAGAGACTCGAGCATGCTTTTGTAGTTTTTCATTGAGTATATAGGATTCTTCCTCATATTTTGTTAAGGTTGATGGTTGAGCTAAGCTCCCTCATTGTAAAGTTTTAATGAAGCCTCTAGTTCTCTGGTTATGTATATGTATCTGAGACTTCATGTTTAATGTAAGCCATTTCCTTTCATCTCTATGTAACAACTGTGTTATAACACTCAGGCATGGATGATATAGTCGAGGGTAGTTATAACTTATGGTTTTGTGATGTAGGTTTGATCACAGTGACATCACAACTAGTTTTAATCAGTTTCCTGCGTTGTCTTTTCCCTCTTACACTGAAGAGATCATGCATGGATGATCTAGTCGAGTTGTTGTATATTAATTGTGATGTATGTTTGATCATTGTGTTGTTATGACTGTGTTTCTTAAATATACTTCAGTGCCTAAAACTTACAATCCAAGAGGATCTTATTTTCTGAGTTTTTCCCCTATAAGTTGTTGAAAGACCAGATGTCCATAGTATACCTCTTCATTTTCCTCAAGTTATTCCCCCTACTCACCCTTACTACAACTTACTGACTCGAGTTAGATTGATACCTCACTTGCCTATGCATTCTAGCCCAGTTTTATGAGTTAAAGCGATATAATCCCGAGTCTACATCCATTAGAGCCCTCTTAAAATTATTCATTGTGTCATACAAATTGATGGGTACTAGGCTTACCTCTATCTCAATCCAGAGGTGACTTCTAGTGCTAACAGGGGGAAAGCACCCAACCTCTACAAGTCATGTTGGGGGAAAAATTCTAGTCACTGTTAGTCATACTGGCAATAGGTCTGTATCCTCTATGAGTCATGTTATCGACCCATCACCAACCCCTGCAAGTCATGTTGGAGATGTGCAACCAGCTACTGCTAGTCATGTTGGGAGCATTGATTCTGTTGAGAAACCTAGAGAGATAGGACATAAGCCTAAGTTTCCTTGTAAGATTTGCAAGGGAGATCACCTTACTCAAATGTTCCCTGGAATTCCAGAGGTACAAAGATTGTGGTCCCTGTCTGCAAGCTCTTATGATTCTGATTCTTCTGAAGTTTCCTCACAATCTATTCAATATTTGGTTGATGAAGTGGTCATGTTGATGCCGTCTTCGGCTGATTCCACTCCTATTTTTGGGAGTGAGGTGCCTTTAGACCATGCAGTCTCGCAACCTATTCATCTAGTGGTTGAGAAAGTGGTCACGTCGATGCAGTATCCAACTGATTCCACTCTTCTCTTGGAGATTGTCGAGTCTACCAAAGTGGTCACGCCGATGCAATATTAAGTTGATCCCACTCTTCTCTTGGAGAGTGATGTGTCTACTGAATATGTTTTTAGCATTTCCAATTCAGTACTTTCAGAACAAGGGGGCATTCTGCTCGCTTCGAGCACACCCCCTCCAAGCCCTAAGATGGTTTCCTTTGATTGGAATGATCTTGTTGAGCCTCATCTTCCTTCTTCTACACCTTTTCAAATAAGGGTTGAAGTTAATTCAACAAACATTTATCGATGTATTGTGGATGAAGGATCCTCCACAATTATTTTATCCTCCTCAGTTTGGAAAGCTTTGGGTTCTCCCGAGCTTGTGTCTGCATCGCATGAACTATTGGATTGTGACAAATGTCCTAGTGAATATTTGGGGATTCTTCCTTAGTTGCATATCTCGTTAGGTGGAAATATTTTCCTTGTCGATGTTATAGTGGTGCAAGGCCCGTTATATTTAAATATGCTTTTTGGGTGTGATTATGTATATGCTATGAATGTTGTGGTGTCTACTTTTTTCTGGGTGATGCATTTCCCTCACAATGGAAACATTGTCACTATTGAACAGTTGGCATATGATAACCACCATACTAATTCGGCATTAGTTCAAGATTCCCCTTTATATGTTCCTAGTGTTTGATTAGACTCTACCCCGCCACAGGTTAATTTTGTGGCATATTTTCCTTGATGTTCAATTTCTTTTGAGCAGGAACCCGTGCAATCATTTTGCCTTCTCGAGACTTGGTCTCAACAATTGATCCTTTGGTTTATACAATAGGGGTGTGGGATCCCTTGCTTCCCCCTCTAGGTACAAGTGATATCGTTGGGATTACTTGAGAAAAGTAGCCCCCTAGAGTCTTATTTAAGCCCTTTTCAGACTCTCTAAACATGAAAATATTGTCGAGCAATCTTGTTTCCCTTCGCGCTCGCCAAATTCAAATTTGAAGGCACATCTATTCGGTTGTAGTTTACCCCTTTTTTGGTCCGGACGGTCAATTGTATGAATAAAGGTATACTCTATGAACCTCATTTCGCTAGAAGATTATTCTCAGACATAAGTTTAACCCTTTTTCGAGCTTGAGGGACTAAATTTACGAAAAAGGAACATTCTCCTTGGTTTTGGTTTATCACATTTTTCAGGATTTGGAGATTACTTATAAAAAAGGAACCCCCATCCATAGTTAATCTCTTTTCAGACTCCCTAAAATTGAAAAGATCGTCGAGTGACCTTGTTCCTTCACACTTGTTAAAATTGGTCCAGAAGAACATCTACTAGTATGAGTTTACCCATTTTTTCTAGCCTGTACATTATAAAGGAAAAAGGTACACCTAGGGAAATTGATCTCGCCGGGAGATTTCTCCTCAGTAACTTTTATACTTTTTCGAGCTAAGGGGACTAAAATCAGAAAAAGGTCGTGAGTCCATAGTTAAGCTCTTTTCAGACTCCTTAAAATTGAAAATATTTCCGAGTGATATTGTCTTTGTCACACTCATTAAAATGGTTTTGAATAGATGTCTTTTCGATGCCAGTTTACCCCTTTTTTGAACCGACTAGACTATCTCCGAAAAAGGTAATCCTTGGAGTCTTATTTTATGTCTTTTCAGACTCTCTAAACATAAAAAAAAATACTGATCTTACCTTCTTTGGGCTCATTAAAAATACATTGAAGGGGGTTTCATTGTGTCTTGCTAATCACATTTTCATCTTTGTGTCTTTGGCCTAATGTTGGCTCCATTTTTCTCTCAACTGAACCTTTGAAGCATGCCTTATACACAAGCCTTGTATAACTATGCCTTTACGACCTGACACCTTGACCCATGGAGGAATTCTCTTCGAGTGTCCTTTCCCTGTACATGTCTCCTTGCTCTTAGCATTAGTGTGTTACTTGCACCTGGAACTAGTATGCTTTCTTGTGGCAGGCGTTCCTCCTTTGTAATGTAGAGTTCTTTTATTCTTTTTCAATCTCTTTAAAAAATTGAAAAAGACAGAAAAAAAAGAGGGGATGAGAAATATATATTCTTTTTTTTGGGAGCACAATGAGTCTCCCTTGGACAAAGTACATCCTTTTGTTTGTTCGTCAAGCATTGGGATATAATATGACCTAAGGAATTTTTTCTCGCTACATAGGGTTGTGTCCTCCTCCATTTGATTACTCTTCCAAACACATGGAGAGTTTACGTTGCCTCCTGCATCGTGAACTTATGTCAATGTCATGCTTCTTGATTCTGATCATCTTTCGTGCTTTTGTCCAAGGGAAGTTTCACCCAACTTGGGTCGGCCTTTTTGCAGTTTGTCTCGTGATCTCATGATTCGGCCATCCTGAAAGTCCAGTCAAGTCTTGATTCAAAATCAACAAAGTTCTCTGCCTGATCATCGAGATCCTCTTGTCTTTTCATGACGAGTCGTCGAATACCTCTGGGTAGTGAATTCATACACTCACATTGTACTCCTACCCAAGTTTTGAATATCTTGAAGTTGTTGCTCGAGCTATGAAGACCTCATATCCAGCCATCGGGCGTTGTTGGATTCTTGAAGATGGATACTATACTTGTATATCTTTGATTTTGAGATGTAGATCCAATGTGTATTGATCATGGCTACACTTTATATAGTTATATGACATGGATATGCAGTGTATTTGATTGAAGTCCATGATTTATTTCATCTCGAGAATGGGTATGCCCACCTCGGAGAGACAATTGTTATTTTTGCAGATGGCACCTCCCAAACTCTGGTCCCAGGCTCACTCGTTTTGTACATTGGTAAAGATTTTATAATGTATTTCTACCATCAGATTCTCTTCTGACCTCACACATTAGGGGGAATATATTATAACCCTAAATTTATCCACACATGCATACATGGCATTTGTCCCTCTTACCTGAATTTGTTTTAAGCAAGTAAGGAAACAAGAGGGAGTAAGAAAGATGATTGTCATTAAACAAGAAGTCTCAAATAACTGGTTTGACTCATATCATGGTGATTTTGAGCACATGATTTGGGGGATATAATTGGTGATATTGGAATGAGTTTTATGTGGTTCTGTTACTTTTGATGATGATGATATATCAATATCAATGAAAAAAGCAATGACATGTTGATTCTCTTAGTTGTATTCAAGGGAGGAAGGAAGGGGCAAGGAAAGGGAGTTGTAGATTCCTTCATGTTGGAGCCTGTAAACTAAGGGGTTGGATCCTCCTTCGAGTTGGAGCTGGAGAACCTAGGGAGTTGTAGCTTCCTTCAAGTCGAATCTTGTAAACAGTGGGTTGGTTCCTCCTTCTAGTTGGTGCTGGAGAATTTTGGAAGTTGGTTCTTCCTATGAATGCAATCTTCTAATATATAATAAAGAATTCTATATTTTTCTCCCATTTGGGTTTCCATGTAAAATTATTGTGTACTGTGTATTTTTGGTTATATGTTTATGGTACATTGAATGTAATCATAAGTGATAAATTGTTTATATCTTAGATGATTTCAGATTGTGATTAAAAGTGGTAAAATGGGCCTAATAATAATTCACCCCCCTCTCAACATTAGTGAATAATCCAACAAGATTTTGGTGACCTTTACCTCAACCCACTACATCCTCACCTCCTAGATTTATAATGTATTTCGACCATCAGTTTGTCTTCTGACATCAAACATATGTTATAACATCAATTTACACCACATATTCATCAATGACATGTTGGCCTTTCCCTTTCCCACTAGAAGACCTTAATCCCCTTTTTCCTCCTCTGGATTCATAAAAAAATACAATTTTTTGACATATACGTTCCCTACAAGCTATACAAGATGCATACATATGCATGTTTCTCCTTTGTAGGGTGCATACACCTTAATTTATCTAAAAAAAATAATATTTTGTGCATTTTTGGGTGGGGTTTATGGTTTCCCTCGGTTCCTAACCCCCTATTTCCCATTTACAACTATTTGTAGCCACTCCAACCACTTGGAGAGGGTATAAATGAGCCTAAGGATAGAGGATAGGAAAATCATACTTGAAGCATCATAATGATAACATTTTCTTTCCCTGTTTTCAAGCCCCTTTTCCTTTTCTATTGATTTATTCCCTCAGACCAGGAAACCCCTATTTCTAGCCTTCCTTGCTCCTCATATATTTTCAAGAAGAATCCATTCATCTTCTTTGGATTTGCATGAGCATTGGAATTAGAGGTACTACCTATGGTCACTGGCTTGGGTGGAGGGTCTTGAAGTCCAGTTTGGGAGCAGTGCCAAAGTATATATAGGTGGTAACTACCTTTGTATTGTTTTTCACTAATAAAGAGACCTCTTTTTCATCAATTATTTGTGTTTTAATGTATGATGCTTATGTTTAAACATTTGAATTCTTAGAAAGCTAATTGGTTTACTTTCGATCATTTTTATGAGATTTAGTTATCTTGTAACTACCCCTTTGTAGTTGTCAACTTGATTGTTTGTAGGTGACTAAAGGGACTATTGTGAAGGAACGTTGAAGTGAAGGGTTTCAACCATGGTATTGTCATAAAAAGTAAAGAACCCGATATTCTCTCTCTTTCTAACTTTTAGTTAGTTAGTTACAAGACTTCTTGATTGTAATTTTGGGATTGTGTTCACTCTTTAAAGGTCATTGCTCTATTGTTTCTTTAACCCATATCCACAGGATAAATTTTGTTGTAATAGTTTGCAATTAGTCAGTGTGGTCATTTGATAAAGATAAGTGTTCTCTGTGTATTATATTCATGTTGTGTTTATACTATGCTTGTTCATTGTTTGGTGTTGAGTATATCTTTTTAATGTTGATAATTTTATGAGATATCTCTCTCGTTTATATATGTATAAGTTTTCTTGAATGCATGGTCTATACAGTTCTATTCATGCTTCTTGTTTTTATTTTATCTTGGTATGAAATTTGAAATCACTTCAATATCGTGAATCTTGAGGTACCTATTTGTGGGAATGTTACAATTTGGAATCAAAGAGGAAATTTATGGTAATGTGCCTCAACGGGGAGCTAGGTATGTTGCATGGAATATTTCCTCATAGTCTTTTAGGGATTCATTTTATCCTTGGATATTTTTGAATATTGCATCTCTAATGTCCCTGGCCCTATAGTAGTCCTTATATTTTTTAATGAAGGTTTGTTTGATTTTCTCCTAGTTTTCGATGATGTTTCCTTATAAACTCATGAACCACCTCAAGTTTGATTCCTTCAATGTAGAGTGGAAAATATTTAGCTTCCAATCATCATGTTCATAACCATAGGTCCTACAAACAAATTCAAACTCAAAAAATAAAGAGTTAGTATATTCTAAAATAAGGCCATGAAAGTGAGGTATAGTAGAAGGTTTGGCATTCTTCATTTTTGTTTCTCCATTAGTTTCCAAAATGGGGAACTCAGAGAGTTTACATTTCTACTCTCCAACCTCATTCATGGTGTGGTGAGATGGGGATTCTTCTCCTTTTTTTGAGAATTTTGCAAATTTTCTTGCCCCCTCTTGTGGTAACTCTCCAAATTATTCAATGCTTTGTTGTATGTCTATATCACAAAATCATTGTTGTTTTCCTTGTTTAATTGTACTTGTTTCAATACTGTGATTTCTTGAAATTTTTTTCCAAATCTATCTCTAGGTTGATGTGTACAATCTAATGAGTTTTTTTCTTTTCTCATGATAAATGGTGATGGTATTTTATGTAGTTTTTATCACCTCCCCAACAACAACACCAAAAAGTGATGGGTCGAGGAATTGTAATGAGAGTGTTGAACCCTCAGATTGAATTTGAATTTTCAACCCAAAAGCATGCTACTTCGATGAGGTATTGTGCACTATATCTGAAAACTACACCAATAAAATCTAAGGTAAATAATTAAGGCTAGCTTGAATATTCTTGTTCCTTTCCTCTAGTAGTCATGCCCATGACCAATGCAGTTACCAACTTGATGAGAACCCTTCAAAGTTCTTGTTTTTAGAGGTCATATTTAGTGGTTATTTTTACCACTGTTTCAAAAAGTAGTGCCCTTCAAAAAGTAGTGCCCTTGGTATCACCCTTTTTGTGGGGCTGGTTAAAATTGTGATTTGTTTGAAATCACAGCCTTGAGAACTGATACCATTGTGAAAAATTGTCCCTCAAATCGAAAAATGACTCTTCCAATAACACCAATTTTATTTTTGGAGTTAAAATTACGACTTAAATGAAAATGTGGCATTTACAATGAGTACCATTGCAAATAAATGGGTTAAAATCGGCTCCTAATTCAACTTGAAAAAATAATTATTAATGAAATTTTGTTTACATTAAAAACTCAAATGAATTGAAAAAAAACAACCTCCTTTAACAAGCTTAAAAAAAAAAAAATTACATTTT
>SNQJ01S0006315.1:69523-112959 GCA_010110895.2 Picea sitchensis
AAAAAATTAACAAAAAAAAATTAAACAAAAAAAATACAAATAACAAAAACAAATAAAAAAAATTAAAAAGTAACAGATAAAATAAACTAAATTAATTAAAACACAAATAAAGAAAAAATTAAAAAAATAACACAAATTAAATAAACAAATTAAAACACATTAAAAAAAAAACCAAACATATTGTTTTTTTTTGGGGCGGGTGGGGTTGAGGATGGCCCCTCCCATCGTACAAACCCCCATGACCACCTAAATTCTCATCATCTATTACAGGAAAAATCCATGTGGCTATATGTGAGAGCCACAACAAATCGTTGATTGTTTAAAGATCAAACAATTTCCAAAGAAGCAAACATGAAATTGCAACTAACTTGATCAAATCACTAACCACTAATAATGAAGGAATGCATACTTACTTGGTTTCCTACGGCTGATGAAGATCCCAAGGCTAAAAGATTTCATGCTCCTTCCAAGTTGCTCCTTTGTCAACCTACAAAATTTTCAAATGAAAAACTACAAAGGACAACAATTATCCCATAACTAACTTCTATGAATTTGATGAAAAGTAGAAGTAATTGAAGAAACTCGTATTCTAAATAAATAGATGTTCAAATACAATGAACATATACAAATAATATCATAATTTCGAAGGAAAGAGTATATTGATTGATTGACAATAGATTTTAGGGGTAGTTATCACCTGTACATGCTGTGACACTACTCCTCGAATGGACTCCAAGTCCATCCACCCAGGCTAATGAATATATGATGAACCTCTAACTCCAATGCACAAATGGACCCAAAGAATATCTAGGGAGATTGCTTGGTCAAATAAGGACATGCATGGAAAAGGATCGAAATGATGGTTTTCAAGTTTGAGGACAAAAACAACAGCTGGAATACAAGGGCTTGCATACAAGGCAAGATATAACCAACATAACTTTTCTTTAGGATTGATTGTCCTCTCCTCATGAATTGTACTAAATATATACCATCTCCAAGTGATTGGAGTGGTTATAATACATTATGTGTATGCATTAGGGGATTAGCAACTAGGACAAATCATTAACCCCACCCAAAAATGTGGAAATATATATTTCATTTTGAGAAACATTGGCATGTACGTGACTTTCCTTGGAGAAACTCACGTGTACGCACCTTGCCTAATTATTAGGGCATGTACAAGTCAACAATTTGTTTTTTTTGAACAATCCTCAATAGGTATAGGGAAATGATGTATGCAAGTAGGATAGGGTAAAGACATGATCCAGGTGGATATCATTGTCCACCCACCTATTCCACTGGCACAAAGTATATTTTCCATTTTGGCAGTTTTTGTTTTTACAGTTTTTCGGGTCCCAAACTTTTAGGGCTGTTTTGAGACCCTAAATGATGGTTTTTAGGCTTGGAAACTCTTAGAATGTGGCCAAAGGGACATGCTAGGCCGAATGGAATATTTACTCCTCAGTTACACCATTCCAATGGTGTATCAAGCACCCCAAACAAAGATCATAAGAAAAAGTTACGCCCTCGGGAAGTTGACGTATCAACTACGTCCATCAGAGCCCACAAACCTTTTGAAGTTTCATCTCCCAGGGTTAGGGTTTTGGATTTTTAGGTTTTTTGCATTTATGTTTTGTGTTAAAAATGTCTTTGGAGCCTCATTGTACTCAAATTATTGCAAATGAGCGTAGATGACACATATCTTCTCAGAGATAAGATACCATCATTCTAGCTAGCTTGTGTGATTTTGCATTTTACAGTCTTTTGTATTTCAGACAGTCATGAATAGAATCTGAGATTTACTATATTATTGTGTTCATTTCCATATCTCTGTGTATTTCTTTGTTATATCTTTGTTATATTTTTTCCTTCATATCATTCCCCAAAATAATCTGGATCAGTGGTATCAGAGAGGTTTGCCTTTGTCATTCTTAGTGCATGTCCCCAATGACGCCAGGGTATAGAGAGTTGGGTCTCAAGCTTGTTTCTATTGAGGAAAACCTCTCTCACACGCCCAAGAAACCTTCCATGGAAGAAGAAAAGAGGGATGCCAAGACAAGAGATCCTTTCAAATTGTTTCTCAAGGAAGCCCTCGCATAACAAAGGAACAAGTTGATGGATGATTTCACTCAGACCCTTCGACGACTGTCGAAAACAACAAAGGCACCTTCAACTAGCAATCGCTTCAAAGGTGTGACACTATTCAAGGTATAAGTTAATATTTATATTCCTTTATTTGAAGGCTATATAGACGTCGACACTTTGGAAAAATGGTTAAATATACTAGAGAGTTATTTCTATATCCACAATTTTTTCAATAATGAAAAGATCATCTTCTCACTCCTTAAGGCCCTTCCCCATGTCAGATATTTGTGGGAGACTTACTGTAAGAAAAATGTCGAGGATGAGTGTGTAAGTTTTGGGTCAGGACCCACTTGGGTGGATTTTTTTGATGCCCTTAATGTAAAATATTACCTTGTTGGAAGTTATGATGACCAATACATGAGATGGACCACACTATGCCAAGAGAGGGGCTAGACAGTGTCGGAGTTCACCAATACTTTCCATACCTTTCACACCAAGATGGGTATCAAATAATCCAAGTGGAATTTGGTCCTAAAATACTGTTGGGCTCTGCATAGGTACATCCCAACCAAAATGGAGTTTTGGGGCATCCCATCAGTAGGATCCTCTTACCGATATGTTGTCAAAACCCAGTAGAAGTTCAAGAAGCAGAACAAGCGGGAGTTTGGGTCTGCAAATCCACAACAGTCGAAGTATGGCAAGGGTGGCCTTAAATCCCAGGAAAAAGGATAGAGAAAGGATGTCCAACCCCAATATAACCATCCCAAGCCACCAACAAAGAAGGGTAATGGGAAGTCAAATAAGGACAGTAGAAAATGGTGGAATTTCCACAAAATCCCTTGGAACAATATTGATTAATGTCACTCCAAACAGTATTTGATGGCCGATATGAAATCTCTGGGGTAATATGCTGACTCAGACTCTGATTCAAAACCAAATAAAGGAAGACGGATCATTGATGCAGAATCCAATGTCACCATCATTGCCACAAAAGTATATCCATAGGAACCAGACGAGTCGAAATAAGGGGACTGCCTTTTCCACTCACAGATGTGGGTGAAGGGAACCCTACTCCATTTCATTGTTGAAAGTGGTAGCCATAATAATTTTATCTCAATAAAGGTTTTCAAGAGGTTGAACCTGAAAATGTCATTGCATCCTAAACCATACACCATCGATTGTCTCAACTAGGGATGGGATATCAATGTCAGCTAACAATGATGCCTGAACTACATAATCAAACCCTTCAAAGACGAGGTATTGTGTGATGTTCCCCCCCTTGAATTTTGTGATGTTTTTCTATGAAAACCATATATGTGGAAGCATAATTTTTTTTATGAATCTAGGCCCCGTAGTGTCATTATTACTTTGGGAGGTCAACTCTACAGGGTACCAGAGGTTGTCCAAAACACATCGGTCTCTTTGATCTCCGTTAAGCAGTGCAAAAAGGTGGTCTCTTGGACCAGGAGATTTTTCCTTTGTATGGTTTGTTTGGAAGGTGAACATAAGGTCACTACAACTTCCAAAACCTTTGCACAAGGTCTCTCTACCAAATAGAAATAGGTGGACAAAATAGTAGAGGATTACCAAGGCGTATTTGCCTCACCTAATGGGGTGCCTATGAACTATCAGGTAAAGCACTCCATTGATATGACACCTAATTCTCCTCTTCCTAATGACCTTGTATACATGTGTTATGTTATGGAGAATGAATAAATCAAATTCCAGATCCAAGAGCTAATTTTGAAGGGCCACATCAAACTAAGATCCTCACCTTGTGGGAGCCTGGTTGTTCTAGTATAGAAAAAGGATGGGACATGGTGACTATGTATTGATTATAGATCCATGAACAATATCATAGTCAAGAAATGGTACCCAATTCCCTGGATTGATGATCTTATCTATCAACTCAAGGGATCTAAGTTTTTTCAGTAAGATTGATCTAAAGTCAGGCTACTACTAGGTGTCAATTAAGAAAACTGATGTGTGGAAGACAACCTTGAAGTATAAAGAAGGCCTATTTGAGTGGTTGGTCATGCCTTTCAGCTTGACTGATTCCCTGACCATATTCATGTGGATGATAGATGATATATTATGACCATTAACAAACTCCTTTGTGGTTTTATATTTGGGTAACATCCTCATCTTCAACAAAACTCGAGATGAACATTTGGATCATGATTAGCAGGAATTGGTCACCCTACGACAACATAAGTTATATGCCAATTTGGATAAGTGTTCCTTCGACATGTAGAGAATCCAATATTTGGGATACATTTTGGATGAGTAGGGTGTACATGTGGATCCAACCAAGATCCAAGTCATCCACTATCGGTCGACCCTAAAGACAATGATCGAGCTCTGTAGCTTCTTGGGCCTTGCCAACTTCTATCGACAGTTTGTGTTGGGGTTATCTCATATCTCTTGATCCCTAATCCATGTGACCAAGGGTGGTGCAAAGGACACGTTTTCATGGTCCATGCCACAACATAAAGAATTCAAGGATTTTAAATTCCATCTTTTCTTAGCACTAGTGCAAATTATGCCAGAATTGCAACAACCATTTGAGATTGAGACAGATGCTTCAGATTATTCTGTCAGTATAGTCCTCACTCAACATGGGAATCAGGTAGCCTATCACAATAAAACTCTATATTATGTTATTCACAGATACCCCACCTATGAAAAAGAGATGTACTCCATTATGAAAGCATGTCGATAGTGGAATCATTACATTTTGGGGAAGGAAACAATCATCCACATTGATCAAAAGTGGTCCACGTACCTGCAACAATTCCACTTGAATATAAACTACAATAAGGGTAGAACCAACCATGTTGCATATTTCCTCAATCATCCCTCGATGGCAGTGCTAACCATAGTTCTTAACTCGTGTAGACATGAGACATCTGGATGGCCACAATTATATAATAATGACTCTGACTTTTTTACTGTCTATCAAACATTAAGTGCAGTAAAAACAATTCCCAAATTTCATCTCTAAGATGGATTTTTATGCCATATGAGCCATCCCTATGTTCCTTCAAGTCAGCGTGCCAATTTGATCTGGGGAGCTCATTACAAACAAGGAACGAGACATTTTGGTGTATAAAATACAGTGGAAGTACTCCCAAATAATTTTTATTAGTTAAATCTTTGACAAGATGTTCACAAGTACATGCGATCTTGCACTTCCTGCACCATTTCCAAGCCTGCCATCATGAAATAGGGGCTATACACCCCTCTTCCTACTTTGGATAGGCCTTAGTAGTCCATCTCTATGAACTACATGTCCGGTTTTCCTTCAACCAAGCATGGGAATGATTGTGTCTTCATGGTCGTTGATCAATTCTCTAAGATGGAAATTTTGGCACCCTACAAGAAGAGCATCATAGCCGAGGCCACCGCCAATCTCTTCTTCACACATGTTTGGGGTCATTTTGGGATCCCACAAACTATTATCTCCGATCGATATAGTAGGTTCTTAATAAATTTTTGGTCCAACCTATGGTTTCTTATGGACACCAAGATGACCAAATCAACTACCTTCCACCCACATACTAATGGAAAAATAGAGGTAGTCAACATGAATATTTTGATGTCTTGAGGATGTGTATTCCAAACATCCAAGCACATCGTATGAAATCCTTCCTTATTTTAAACATAGCTACAACATATCCTTCGACAACACTATTAGCCACAACCCTTTTTAGGTGTGCTTGGGGTTCCAACCATTGGCCCCCATTAACGTAGCTCTACCCATTGTAGTCACACAGGAAGAGTCCTCCCATGCTCATACCAAGGCTGATCGGGAAGATAAATTTGTTGAGCGAGTCCATCACATCCAACAATAAGTTCATGATATTGTGTAGAAACCCAATGCCAAGTATAAGTAGTGCCATGATTAGCATGAGGTACCACAAAAATTTCAGGTGGGAGATAAGGTTTGGTTGCATTTGCAGAAAGAATGCCTCATAGGATCCCATCGGAAGTTGCACCAAATATGATATGGGCCTTACACCATTAGCAAGTTTGTGGGTGAGAATTATTTTGAATTAAGTATTTCTCTTTTCCTTGGCTTGCATCTGGTATTTAATGTGGAACTTCTCCGACCATATTTTCCACCTCTCCTAGACACTTTGGATGTGGCTGAATAGTTGTCCCATACATAATTCAATCCATCCCTCATTGAATAAGATATAATTTATTGGATCATGTACACCAAGACAAAGGACACCCACCGACAGACTATCGAAATCCATCAGTTCGTCAAAGCAGGGTAGTTTCTTCATCAGGTCAAGTGACTCACTAGGATTCAGATTCAACAGAAGCTTCCTCATCTGATGCAGGCAATGGAGACCATTTATTCCTAATGGGGGAGGAATGATCTAGGTGTATATCAGTGTCCACCCACCTATACCACTGATTCCTGAATCAAAGACCAATTTCCATTTCGGAATTTTGTTTTTACATTTTTCCAGGTCCCAAACTCTTAGGGTCGTTTTGAGGCCCTAAACGATGTTTTTGGGCTCAATAATTCCTATCATGTATCCAAAGGCACATGCTAGGATGAAACAAATATGTACTCATCAATTATACCTTTCCAACAGTGTATCAAGTGTCTCAAACCGAGATTGTATGAAAAATGTATGCTCTCGGGAAGTTGACACATCAACTACCCCCATCAGGGCCCAAAAATCTTTTGGCGTTTCATCTCCCAGGGTTAGGGTTTTGGATGTTTATAGTTTTCTCATTTATTTTTTATGTTAAAAATGACTTTGGAGCCTCATTGGACTCATCTTCTTGTGAATGAGCATAGATGACGCATCTCTTCTCAGAGATAAGCTACCACCATTCTATCTAGCTTGTGTGTTTTTTTCATTTTACAGTCTTTTGTATTTCAGAGAGTCATTAATAAAATCTAAGCTTTAATATATTACTGTGTTCCTTTTCATATCTCTATGTATTTCTTTGTTATATCTATGTTATATTTCTTCCTTCATATTGTTCCCCAAAATAATCTGTATCATGACCACTCAATTTATGAATATAAAAGTGGTGAAAATTGATTTTGTAACAATTGCACATCCCCCTCCCCCACTCTCCTACCCTTCCCCACACCAAGGAGTGGTAAATTCTATATTATATAATTCTTCTTTGTGAATAGAAAATTAATTGTATTTGAAGAATCCATCCATCATGGATATCCTATGAAAACCTGCCATCTTCTAAAGTATATGATACATTTTGGGAAAACATAGTGATCCTTTAGAGATGCTTGATTAACATTCTTAAAGTCCACACACAAACAAATTTTTCCATGTTTTTCCTTATGGGAACTAAATTAGCCACCGACTCAAGAACTAAATTAGCCACCGACTCAAAATTCCTTAAAGGAATAATAATATTAGCATCTAATAACTTATTTAACTATTTTTCGATCATGGCTAGAAGTAATGGATTCACCTATATGAATTTTTTTCTAAAAGGTTTCACTCCTTTGAGAGGAATTATGCATTCTATGATGGAAGTATCATATGTATTAAAATATTCAAAACTCCATTAAAAAACATCAACAAATTATCCAAAAATACTTATGTACCTCTATCTTTATTCAATTGGCAATGATTCCAAAATCTTTACCATCTTTGGATGTTTAGGAGGACCAAGATAAACTTCTATATCTTCTAACTGGGGTTGTAATGTTGGTTTTATTGTTTCATCATTATGATTGAAAATCGTTTATAGTGGTATAATACCTCTAGGAATATTTTTTCGCTATACCATTTTGTGGTTGTCAATCAAATTATGAAAAATCTAGTTTTTCTTGTATGCTCTTCAATCTGGACATCCTATTCCTCTTTATTTGAATCAATATTTGTGGTATAAAAATCATTTACCATATCAAGAAACCTCTTAATTTGTTGTTTATTTCAAAAACCTACTAATGGTTTATATTCTATGGAAAAGATGACCTATGAAGCACCTCCACCTTATATTTTAAATGGAAAAAATTCAATGGTTTAAAAGGACTTGTTGATAAGCCAATAAGTTAGCTTGTTATTTAATGTTTTCAGGATTGATGAGAAGTTTGCAGTTGAGAATTTCTCTAATAAATCCCAAACCTAATTCCTATAAGCTCTTATCCTTGGCTTCTTTTCTTAGAATTTGTTTCTCACTTAATTGATTACCAAATCCAAATCTCCAAAAATGACAATGTTCAATATATTCATTTTCTTGTATGCTTCTAGTTCTAGTTCTAATACTAAATCTTCATGTTCTTCCATATTACTAGTTGTTTTAAACTTCAATTTGTATGATAATGAAATATTTTCACCTGAAGAAGGAATTATAAATATGCCTACTCTAGATCCATCCTTTTATGAAGCACCATCAAATAGCATCTTCCAAACCTCATTATCTATTGTGTTGGGTTTTGATTCATCAAATGTTGGTTTATGTACAAATTAACATTTTCCTATGTCATCATGAATTGAAAGAACATAGTTACCCATGTCATCATCCTTTACATATACTAGAAAATTATTTGGATCGTAGGGGTCACTAAGAGTATATATGAATTTCACCTCATGGTATAATCTCCTAATTTGACCTCTAAACACTGGAATAGTTTCATAAGACATATTTATTTGAATAGTTCCTCTCACAATTTCTGTAGGGGTTATAGATAATAACATCACATAACTTATTAGGACATATACCACAAATATGTTCATCATCATGCTCTTTCATGGAATAGTTTCATAAGACATATTTATTTGAATAGTTCCTCTCACAATTTATGTAGGGGTTATAGATAATAACATCACATAACTTATTAGGACATATACCACAAATACGTCCATCATCATGCTCTTTCATGGAATTTGTACAAGGTTCACAACTAAATCCTTCATTATTCCCACACACAACCTTTTTCAAGTCAAAAGAATAAATATATTTGTATGGTTTAGTGATATCTATCCCTAATTATCCATAATATCCTTTGGGTATAATATTATGCCATGCCCCCAAATCCAACCTATAATTGTGTAGTAAATGATCATGAATTGTTAGAATGGTATAGAAATATGGTGTTGAATTAGTTTTTTATTCCATATGTAGTGCAACCAACACCTATGGAGAAGCATCTTGTAGATTGATAGAATTAGTATCAGTTGTAGGAGGAAAAGTGTGGGATATAGGAATACATGTATCCGTAAAATTTTCCAAAACTCCTTTAAAAGAAGGAATCTTTAGTAGATTAATAACAGAACTAGTAATTTTATTTAATTTGATTCAACCACCAAACTAAATGCATTGGAATTCAAAACTTAAAAATCCTTAGTATTCTCATTTTTATTTGATCTTAAAAAATCTCCTTTTTCATTTACTTTTAGTTGTTTTTTCTTCCCTACTTCTACATCTACTCTATTCCCTTGGGCACAAATGGATAATATTTTGAAACCTATTTTTGGTTATCATTTACTCTCAGTCTAAGATCATACTTGTGTTGCAACCCCTTGCAACCCCATTTTCATAGCATCACTAAAGATCCTATATTCAACAAACCATTTATCTTAATCCTCCTCTTGTGGTATCTCATATAATTGGTTATTAATACCTAGGGAGTCTTGATAATCCTCTTTAGTTGAATGTGTGAAGCTTCCTTCTTATTCCCACCAATTCATGTCTAGTGGTGGGTCCTAATGTTTGAACAACCCTTTCTCAATATCATATTTAGAAAAAATCTCCTCCACTGCATTACAATTTTTATTTCTCAAAGTAGGTTGAATTATAGGGTCTTAAAATATCCTCTCTTAAGTAATCAATTGAGGGTTGAAAGGTCACCTGTGTAGAATTTGGTTTCTTCTTTGGTAGTTCATATTTCTCCAATAGAATTTTATAATTATTTCCCATTTCCAGTATAATTATTTTATTTGAAAGCTTTATAATTAGTTTATTCATCTCCTCTATATTGGAATCCTAAGTATTTAAATAAGTCTAAGTAAGTAAATCCTCCTACTAATTTTTCTTTTATTTACTTTCTTCTTTAAGTTTAATCTTTCCTAAACCGTACATATTACCTTCTATGTAAACTGCATCATTTTTTATATTATCCAAAGTGTTTGATATCCTCTCGCTTAACATCATAAAGTTAGGATCATGAGAAGATGCATAAGATACCTTTGCAACTTGATAAAGTCTAATAACCATGGGGATGATTGTTGTATAATTTGTTAAACCTTTTATTAAAATGGAAAACAGTTTCCATGTTTTCTTTATTTAGATATGTAAATCCAATGAGATAGTATTGATGGTATCTTTTCTCTCCCCATTTATGTATGAAGGTTTTATGGAATGTTTCTTGGGTTATTGAATTCATAAGTATATTATGAAACTATTTTCTTGCATCTCCTTCTAATATTTGAACAAACATTCTCATGTGTACATATTCATTCTCAATGACCAAGTTGTTTGTACAATCTTAAGAAGTTGCAATATGATATTATATTGATACCTCACTTTTTATATTAAAATTATGTAATATATTTATTTAATTCTCTAGCATGTCATGTAATGTTAATGTTTTAGGAAGTTTAAGGGGTCCATATATAGAAATCACCTAAGGATTAACTTTAGAAGGAGGTAGCAAAGGGGGTTTTAATTTTCCAATGGATGATTAAGAATAAGATTATTTGCTTCATGGATGATAATATTATTGAAAGGTGAAGTTGAATACAAATGAGTTAATGCTTTATTTCTATCAGAGAAAGACCACCCAAAGCTTAGCAAATCTATTAATGGTTTAGTTTTATCTATAAGAGAATCTATAAATATTTTTTGAGGAGTCTTGAAATTAGGATTATTTTCAACATAGTCATCTTTAGGAATATTGATTTCTTCATGAACATGATTACTTGAATATGTACAACCCACTTTGTGGTGTTTGTTTCTTTTAGTAACCAACTTTTTTAGTTCAACACATATTAGAATGTGTTTGGATTTTAGATGAAATGTAATATGTCTTCTTTCCTTTTTCAGTTTCACTTAGTGGAGTCACGAGGTGAAATTTTTCAAATGATCTTCTTTGAAAGAAATAATTATCTTGTTTTCCTATTATTTCTTATTATTTCTCACTAGCAAAAATTAGAACTTATCATTTCCTAAAGAAAGAGAATTTCAAGTGTTTCCTCGATAGTGAAAACAAAATGGATGTTGTTTCTTGAAATGTTCTTGGCTAGGGAATAGTGTGAAGGAACCTTGTGCAGGAAAATTGACCTCCCTACTTTAGGTTATTCTAAAATAATCTAGCAACTAGAGGGGTTATACCTCAAATAAATTTATTTCAATAAATATTTCTCTATTTAATCATGTGAAGAACCAACATATTTTCAATAAAACTAAAAAATAATCAAATTTTATAGGGAAGGTTCAAATGATTGGAGAATAACCTTTGAAAATATAGATAAATAAATATGTGTATATTTGTTTAGTGCACTAAAAGAACCATATTCCCATTCAATCAATTATCTAATGTATTGACAAAAGATATAAAAAAATCTAAGTAAACAAATTTCATCAAAATAACAATGCGCAAGGAAATTACTAAATCAAAGAGTACATATATCCAAGTAAATCAAATAGTACATATCTTAGATATACTCAGATAAAAGAAAGTAAATTATTCATACATTTAAATGAATCCAATAACTATAAGTGATTACATTCAATGCAACTTCAGCACATAACCTAATTTGTATTCATATTTGAGATAATACAACATTAAATATTTTATACTATATTCATGAACATAAAGATGTTCTCAAACTTATATTTTTTTTAAAACAATCAACTTATAATGCAAGAAATAAAATGTATTAAAGTGAATTATTCATACATTTAAATGAATCCAATAACTATAAGTGATTACATTCAATGCAACTTCAACACATAACCTAATTTGTATTCAAATACCTAATTTGTATTCATATTTGAGATAGTACAACATTAAATATTGTATACTATATTCATGAACATAAAGATGTTCTTCAACTCATATTTTTTTAAAACAATCAACTTATAATGCAATAAATAAAATGTATTAAATGCACGATACTATAGATATATTATATTCACAATAATAACAAAAATAAATCTATGAATGTTATCTTGATTTAAAGAGTTCAAAGTTCACAAATGTTAACCCTAAAATAAAATAAGAGAAAAACTTAGAATCTATACATAACATGATCACAAAAAACTGAGTATACGAAGGATGAATCTTCAGAAACTACAAAAACTATCAAATAAATTTTTGCTTATAATTTTTAATTATGTTCTTATAAACAATATGTTATTCACTTATTGAAACAAGTTATTTTCAACATAAATTCTTGATCCCTTATATTTTCTTTTTAACTTTTATCTTCTTCAAAACTAAACTGTTATTTGAAAGATAAATTCCTTTGCTAAAAATAGCCAAGAGTCAGTGCTCAAATATCACTATGATTCGAGTCACTTCTTATTGTGCATCAAAAATATCTAGAAAAAAATTTACCTACTACATATTCTATTTTTAATTCAAATATCACTATGATTCGGGTCACTTCTTATTGTGCATCAAAAATATCTAGAATTTTTTTTACCTACTACATATTCTATTTTTAATTCATTTTCCCCTTCATCTAAGTGGATGCGATGGTGTGAATCAATTTTGGATACTGATGAAAATTTTCTTCAAAGTCTTGCTATTTTATTCCAATAATTTTCTTTAGTATGTTTGAATTCAACCATTTTACTTGCATCAATATATAATGTTGAAAATATATCAAATGAAGTAGGTGGTAGACTGATGTATATGATAAATATTATTTAGAAGTATGAAATCAAGAAAAAAATGATAAAAAATTAACTTGCCCTCATGTGGACTAGTAACATCTCAGAATTGTTCAACACTATTACTTTGCTTGATCAATTCTTCGCTATATATTTTAGAACTATAAATCCAATTATCACTTGTCCACAGATAAGGAAATCCTAATTTAGTTGAAGGATTGAATTTTTTTTTAAAACACTAGCCATGTTGACTTTCTAAATTGCATTTGTTTTGTTCTATCAATATTAAGTCCCTCTTTTTATCAACCCCACTAGCTTCCATTATTAAAAATATTTGATCATTGACACCCATAAGAATAAACTGAACTAAGTTATTCCATTCAGTAACTTGATCACTTATTTTTCCACTCGTGCATTATCTCCTAGTTTATTTCATTATTTACTTATTTCAAAACATACTCTTTGTGAAAAAACTTTAGATTGTTGTAGAAAATCAAAATAAACTCTGAGATATCCATTATCACCATGATTTTATCCTATATATTGTTTTTGGATTGAATAAAAAATTATTTTAGATTACTCCCTTCACATGTTTTTATGAGGACTTCTCAAGGTCCTCAATCTTTAGAACACATGCAAATATGAATCTCACTTTCAACCATTTTTTCATGACAATATTTTATCACTATGCCCCTTTCATCCATTTTTTAAATTTCAAATTCAAAATATTCACACCCTTCGAATAAATAATTTCTTCCACTCTCACGAGTTCTTGTGAAAGGTTAGAACTTTGATATTCAAACCTATTGCCTACTTATTATCACCATGATTTTATCCTATATATTGTTTTTGGATTGAATAAAAAATTATTTTAGATTACTCCCTTCACATGTTTTTATGAGGACTTCTCAAGGTCCTCAATCTTTAGAACACATGCAAATATGAATCTCACTTTCAACCATTTTTTCATGACAATATTTTATCACTATGCCCCTTTCATCCATTTTTTAAATTTCAAATTCAAAATATTCACACCCTTCGAATAAATAATTTCTTCCACTCTCACGAGTTCTTGTGAAAGGTTAGAAACTTTGATATTCAAACCTATTGCCTACTCTAACTCAACCCCTTGATTTGTTAAGAGATTTAACTTTATGATTTTCAATTTTGGGGTAGAAGGTTGTTGAGCTAGGATACCCAATGTCATTGCTTTTTTTTCTTCTTCTTATTTTAACTTATTAATTATAATATCCAATCTAGCATTTTGCTACTAGAACTTAGAAACTTGATCCATTAATTGTTCTTTTTCCTTATGAAGTTCTGTCAATTCCTTAGTTTGGATGTGCTTTACACTTGATATATGTAGTTTTGATTTAAGAATTTGTATTTTATTATCCTTCTCTTTACTAAGGATTTGACAACATATTTATTGTTTCGATCTTTTCCAAGAGCAACCACTCTTTGTTCAAGATCAAGAATGTTCACGATTATATCGTTGTTAACAATTTTATCTTGTCCAAGAGAAACCACTCTTTGCTTCAACCAATTTTCGAATTTGGTTACCATTCCTGTCAGCCTCTTGGCATTAGCCATGGATTGTATTAAATCTCTTTACACCACATTGATTGTTTGTTTATGCCATTATATATTATCAGTCATGATAATTTTATCCAAATTAAATTTTATCTTTTTGGTGTCATATTCATGGGCTCTAATATAATCTTTAACCCTATCTACCTTTGGCTACAAAATAACCATATCAAATATACCATTGGCATAACTAAGTAAAATCAATAGTTTGGGAGGTGCCAACCCTTCAAGACTCATTTGAGAATACAATTTTTCCTTTGATTGATTGGATTTATTCTTAATTTAGACCATCTTAGTGAAAGTGTATACATATTTTCCACTTGTTGATTTAGTCAAGTCATTTATAATTATAATATCTTGTGAAATTTCTTTTTATTTGAGATTTTATGGGATTTGAACAAGAGTTCACATGAATATTATGACTAGCATCTTTGGCATAACCTTTCAACCACTTCTACCTTCAATTATTCCTCTTATTCCATCTCTATTATTGGTTTGCATTTCATAATGTTCACATGGTTCCTCTATTACTATCCTCGTTTTTAACATTTCCTTATTTCCAGGAGTGTTCATAATATAGTCCATATCTTGCATTGGTTCACATCTATCTTTGTTTACTGCCATGGTATCAATGGATTTTTCTATATCATTTACTTTAGTCAAAGGCTTATCATCATAAAATTGAATGACCTCGGATATCATATTTTGTTGAATAAATGGTTCCCTCTTGACATCTTGTTTCATGCTTAATAGAACCTGCTAGCCCTACTATTAATGGGTTTGAATGGCCTGTCAAGAAAGTAAGGGAGAATGATTGATGGTAGGTCCCAATTAGACCCACTCTCATTTGGTATAGAATTTTCGACCAGTATGTGAGCCTAGTTGCCACTCTAAAATATTATCTAATATGAATATGAGAACAAAATGTTCTCATATGAATTAAAATCTAAAACTGAATCTAAATAATGCTACCTAGAACTATATCAAATGGACCATATGTTAATCTAACCTTTCATGATTAGGAACAACCAAATGAGAATAGGTACAATGAAAAATATTATTACCTACAAGAGAATAAGTTCATATATGCAAGTGATGGATTAATATAACATTGAAATAAGCATAACAACAATTAATTTCTTATCGTATCCATGACATTGTTTCTACACGCATAAGGAAATTAATAATAGTATAAATATAGAGAACAAAGTAAAGAAGAAATTCATTTAAACTATGCTCAATACATTCATAGAATGGACACATGTACAAAGAAAAATATCATATACACATATTTGAATCATAAATCTCCATGGATGTCTCTTTCTCTATTCATTCATGGAGTAAAATTATTGTCTTGGTATCAACAGATCAAAATCCCTTTATTATTCGCATATCCCTCTTTTATAAAACAAGAGGGACTTTTTACATTTTGAAATGATCATGTTGTCAGAGGATAGTTTGGGCTTGGCGCTTCGTATTCTACATTCGAATTGCTACAAGTGAGAACAAACAAAATAAGAAGTATCAATTACAAAAATTAAGAAAATAATGAGACCTTTTGCGATTCCATTTGACCTATGTATTCCTTCCATAGTGCATCTAGTCTTCCATGCTATTTTCTAGCTTGCTCAACTACATTTTCTCCAAGTCTAGTTCTCCATCACAAATTTTGGTTGTGACTTCTAGCTTTAATTCCTACTCTGTCTTCTTGATGAAATTCTGGTCCAATGTGATTATCTTTACAGGCTTCATCAAGTAGTCGTTTAGTAATTCTTTATTTTCTTATGTAAGCTACTCAATAACATGTTGATTGGCCTCCCTCTTTTCATATACCTATGTTATTCTTAGTTTCCCTAGGGACGCATCATCAATATTAGGCATGATTTAAATTCTAAATTCCTCCAAGAGTTCATCAGAACCAGTCCATAACCTTTTGTATGCATTTTTCACTGTCTCCTAGATACTTTGGATGTCCTTTAGCAAGGGCATCCATGTATCAAATATTACTTGGTTTTTTGTTTTTTGTCTAATGGTATAGAGTGGTAGAGTATCTGGTGGGTTCTTGTACACACTATGCCAATATAAAATTATATCAAATGCATCTTGAGCCTTTTGATATTTTTGATATTTATCTCTCATTTCCTCTAGCCAATCTTCAAGCATAGTTCGATCATATCTGGTCCTTTGTATGTCACTTAGTATGAAGAAAAAAATCCTTTGATTTGATTTCAAATCTTCATTCATAGATGTGGCTTCAGCCTTCAGCCTTCAGGGATTCTAGGGAGATAACTCCTTCTTTATTTTCTTCAATGGTCTTCTCAAGTGTTTCTTTATCTTTTTCTAGCCCTTAAATTTTGTGTTCTAGCTATTCTATAAACTTGTTGGTCTCCATTATTTATGTCTGTAGGGTGGTAAACTCTTGTGTGTACTTACTCTTCAATTGTTTTATCTCCTTAGAATGTGCCATTTTGAAGGATTATAGTTCTTCTTTATATAGATTATGAGTTGTGTGGACTCTCTTCTCAAACTCTACACTCATTTCATATTTTTATGCTTGTAAAACCTTCTCAATTTTCTCTATGTGGAGTTTCTCTGCAATTATGTTTGCCTTTTCAAATTTATCAGTGAGGTAATCTCTCTGTGTATTCAAAACTCCTTCTAGTCTAAATATTTTTTCCTATGTTGTGTCTAACACAATATCCAAATCATACACAAACATTGTGTTCGCTCCTACAAATTCATGAAGGGAAGAGCTGGTTTGGATGGCATTGTCCTTGGAATTTGGGCCTACCCTCCATTCAATAATTATTTTGGTTGATCCATGGATGAGGGTCATATCCCCTCTTTCCATTTTTCTTGTCCTCTTCTTAATCCCTTTGGTTTTCTCAATGCAGTAGTATTCCCCTACTGCCACTACAACATCATCTAATTTTACTACCTGTGAGGAGAAGGCGAAATTACCTAGTATGGCCATAAGAGAGGTGCATTCTTGGAGGGGATGTCAAATATTACCACACTCAGAGTTGTTGGGCCATTCTATGCCTCGCCCAATTTATTTTGTATTTATTTATCTTCTTCTTCATCTTCTTTCATTTTGGCTTCATATTCAACAATCTTTTTTTGTTCTTCCTCTTCCTTCCTTTTATTTTTCTTTGCTTTTGCTACTAGTATTTGTCTCTCCTCTTCAACCATTTTTTTTCGTAGTGCATCCTGTTGATATTTTGCCTCCTTTTCTCTCCTTTTCTTCCTCACATCAACAAGCTTCATTAATGTTTCTTATTTTTTCTTCTTCTCGTTCAACTTGGAACTCTTCTTAGATTCATCTTTCACCTTTCCTTTGATGTCATATTGGATTTTTGTAATGACCTCCGTCGTTAAGACTACAAGCGAAGCAAAAAGTGCAAAGTTTTTTTTTCTTTCCAGAATTAGCAGTTACCTTGTTATTCACTTATGAGTTTTATTCATATCATTAAGGAATTGAACATGGGTGGGAAGGACAACAACATTCCTCACAACCATCCAAACGACACCCATCTGAGATTATTAATATCTTTAACGAGATAAACTTAAAGCCTCAATGGATTCAAAATTTTCTTTTCTTTTCTCTCTTTTTTGTTTCTCAAAAAAATCATACACAATCCAAGGCTCGAAACAACCATGATTTATCCAAAGGGAATCGTCTAAAGGAAAATTGTATCGAGAGATTTTGATTGAGCTAAAGTTCATAATCCTTCTAAAAGATTTAAAAAAACTCGATTTGTCAATACTTATATTATTCCTCGAGAGGTTCCTATGGAAAGAACTATGTAAGGAATCCATTGGATGTTGATGGCCTCCCTGCTTTAGGATATAATGAACCAATTATGAAAATTTCAAAAGAAACAATTGCTTCAAGTACCAAAAAGAGTGTTATTCGTTGATATTGAAATATTAACAAATATATCCCCAAATAGGAAAAAGGCTTGGTCAAGTTTACCATTTGTTGCCCATAAATGAAGGCATACTAGCATTCAATAGTATAAGTTCATTCCTGGAACCCTAAGGAGAACTTCAATATTTTCATGCATGATAAGCTAATAATCTAAAAAAAAAAAATCGTGCAAGTCTCAGTGTGAATATCAAAGACTATGCAGCCAAGTGACAGATAATATTGTGGCCAATTAAACATAACAAAATCTCATTGGAATTGTAGTCAATCTTAAGGTAAAATAAAGTAAGGTCGCAGTCAAAAGATCAGGAAAGTCGCAAGTAAATTCGCAAAGTAATCTGCCATCAGTGAGTATAATTTCAGACGAAAAACGCAGGCAAGATATAGGGGATCAAGTTGTCAAGCAACAGATGAATTGGTTGAACAAAACTGGAAAATCATCGAGTTTCAATAAGAAAAGGGTATCTCTATCTAACCAATTTTCGTTGCCTATTGAATACATTAGGTGCTGTCCAAATTACGAGATAGCTATCCATTCAATGGATTTAAATATTTGAAGGGAATTGACTAGGATTAAGGATATAATAGTTGTATAAAAACAAATTCGAGGGTTAAATAAATATTATTGCATTTGGTGACCATCGCGATCAATGATACATAATAATTGTGGATCCATGGTATATGTACAGATCGTTGTCCAAATATGAGAGCAGGATGTATTGATGATAGTTGTCAGTCGTACTGATAGAAGAGTAGTTGGAAAGAAAGTTGATGTCAAACTTAATAAACTCAAATCCATTCACAGGTTATAAATTTCGTTGTACAACATCTCCGTGGAGATTTAAAATTGCAGTAAAAAGATGGCTCACTGCATATTAATTTCGCAGGATATAAGTGAATTACATATTGTTGCAAAAAAATTTAATTGTTGTCCAATGAATCCGCAACAATCCTTTAAATCGACTCATTGTCCAATAAATCCGATTGCTGTGTAAAATACATATTGAAGTGGATTTAAAATGCTAATCTAGATTGGATTGATGCCCAGCAAAAAGAAGACACTAAAGTCAAAAACGCAGGCACAGCATTAAATTTTGTAGACACAGGCACATTTTCGTTGTCATTTCAAGAATAAAATCGTTGTCATTTAGACGAACTAGCTGGGTAAGAGAATGATGAATTCGTTGTATAATTGGCCAGAAAACAAAATCGCACAAGGGAGATACCCTTGTTGGGCAATCACCAAGTACTTCACTATTGATAACTCTAACGATTTGTTTCAATAGTATAACCAAATTCAAACTGGATGCATATAAATGATTTACCGAAGATAGTACAATGATTTACTGTGGATAACTCAAAGGGTTTAATTCCGATTTGTTTCAATAGTATAACCAAATTCAAACTGGATGCATATAAATGATTTACCGAAGATAGTACAATGATTTACTGTGGATAACTCAAAGGGTTTAATTCAATAGTAGAAACGATTTCAACTAGAAGCATTTAGTGGTTTAATCAACAATAAAAATGAAGTCACTATATGTTACAACAGCAACAACTACAAAAAAAAAATGTTGTCAAAGACTAATCCAAGTACTGGGATTCATTAATAAAATCGTAGAGATGATATCCAACAAGTGTCGGGGTTTATCAATAAATTGCAGAGGTTATACCAATAAATCGCAGAGATAGAGTGTAGAGATAATCACACAAAAACGCAAGGATACTAAGCACAAGAAGGTGCAAGGCCAATCATTTGGCAATGAATCAATCAACGCGAAGGTGAGAAAGGGGTAGACATCTAGGTAAAACATCCTTCACTCATCATCCATGCACAGAAAAGAAGGGCATTAGAATCTATAGGTCTCTATGCACCAAAGTGACGACTATTGACTCGGCTCCTGGCCGACTGCTCAGGTGTGGACTGACGAACTAGGGATGAGGATGACGTAAAAAGAACAACTTTTCACAACAAATCAATAAAACCAATAGGACATTCACAACATTCAGAGATCGAATGCCAACGAAATCAAGTCAAGAAACGAGCTTAAGGCTATGGGGAATTTAAGTTCTCGATTAAATTCCTAAGTCAAACACCTTCTTTACACAGTTAAAAAAGTATAGAAATGAAAGCGTAAGGTCAATAGTGATCTACCATGCAGAATAAAAACATACCTACCGTAGCCCAAGTCCCTCGCTCTGAGTTGTTGTCCTGCATGCTCCGTGAAGCTCCCGCTTGTCGATCGCTGAGACTTCACCGGTACCTCCCAGTCAATGCTAGGGGTACTCTTCTTCCCCCTTAGCCCCTCGAGCCGCAAAGGGGCCATGCACACTAAAACAGAAAACAACTAGCTCCCACCTCACCTCGCAAGGCCGAGCTACCACTCCTCATCGAGCTGAGCATCCCAACTCTCACAAGCTAAGTCTGTCAAGTCTCAAATTCTGCAGCATAATTTTATGCATAACACAGGATCCCATCCTTCTCCTCCTCCCTCCTTTATATAGAATTTCTAAATCACTTCTTTCCCAAATTCCCCTTTAATTTATTGTTCAATAATTTAATTCAGAAAAATCCTTCCCGTACATGTGTCACCCATCCCCTTTGTTGCATCATAAATTAATTTCATTAATTATTTAATTACTCCTATTTCTCTCACCCACCTAAAACATTCCTAGAATCTCTCCTAAGTGTCCCCATATTCCCTTACACAATTTAATGACTTTCCCCCTTACTAATTTACTAGTTGAGTTCAATTTAGAAGGTTCTTAAAGACAAAATTCATTGCTAAGTTGATCATTCTTCCTTTTCTTTATGTTTCCCTTTTTCTTTATGTTTCCCCCTTTTTCCCTTAGTTTCCTAATTCTTTTAAATTTCCCTCTTTCCCTTTTTATCTAATCTCAAATTAGAAAGTGTAGAAAATTATCTTTTTCCCCTTTTTCTTTTTAATTAATAAATTTTAATTAGCATGTGTAACAAAACAATCATTTCCCTTTTAAAATTTTGAATCCCTCAATAATTTGATTTTAATAATTTAATCAAGTTTCTTACCCCCTTTTCGTCACATGTTTAATGATGGTTATTATTATTTTTATTTTTTTACCACAAGTATTACTTTAGGCCTAGATTTTAATTTTCGAGGCTAGGCGACATTTTATTAGGGAAATTGTTTTTAAATCTTTCTTATCTCATTATTCATTCTAAGGCCATCTAGGTTTATTCTCTTATTAGTTAACAACATGACATGCCCTTCAAGATACACTAGGTTCTCCAAGGGTGCCACTCACCTCATTCAATTTCCCTTACGCGACGTGCCCTTTAGGACGCACTACGTGATCCAAGGGTGCCACTCGCCTCTTCCCGTTTTTCTTTCACGACATGCCCTTCAGGATGCACTATGTGCTCCAAGGGTGCCACTCACCTCTTTCTGTTTTTCTTGCATGACGTGTCCTTCAGGACGCACTATGTGCTCCAAGGGTGCCACTCACGTCTTGAATGACTTGGTAGACATCAAAAGCCCCTGGACTCAATCCTCTGCCAAATGATCTTGTGGGATACTAAGGGCCTCTAAGTAATAAGGCCCCTGCCTTATTGCGCGCCTAGAATCATCATGAGCAACTATCAAAGTCTTTCCTCATGACATCATGGGTCTTCTCAAACTAGGTAATCGTTAACCTACTGTTCGTGCCATGACGGGAGTGATAATAGGCTCTGGCAGGACTGTTGTTCACACCTCTCCCTCAACATCTCTGGTTGTTGTGCGTGACCCCTCTACAACACATGTGAGTCCGGTCGACAAACTAACATCAGTCTGCATCATCAATGAATCATGTCATAAATACAATCAATCATCATAACATCTAATCATATGTGCATATGTCATATCAACAATAATAAAAACCCAATAGTCCACTCCCTGACTAGATCCGGAGTCCAAGTGGTTTCATCGATGCCTCTACATCCTCGAGGTACAAAGTTATGTACACTCAGGAGAGCCCAGTCAATAGCACATGTCTATGTCAATACAACAAAATAACCTATCACCATATCCATAAACGCTTCATAATCATAATCAAACGACCAATAGTATATTAATCTAGATCACTTGCAAGCAAGTGTCCTCAAATAATAAGCTCGCTCAATGCACCTAGGAGTTAGATGTTACATACACCCCGTCTTGGCCTAAAATTCATCCCAAAGTTTCACAGTATTTAAGTGCCGAAATAATGTGTATCATAAATCTATCTATCAAACAAAAAGTAAATTGTTGGTGCATATCATATGCGTCCTCCTAGGTCACCAAGTGCAGACTATAGTTGTGCCACTGGACCTTGACCTAATCTACTGTTCGACATCATAGTTGTAGAATGCGATGATCTCGGATGTGGATCAGATCTGCTGTGAGCGCACCCTTGTCTGATCCTGCAAGGAACTCATGTCAACAATATGAGTAGGATCACCAAAATAAAGTCTCAAAACAGAGACGTGAAAGACATCGTGTGTCTACCTCGAGGAATCAGGCAAGGCTAGTCAAATAGGCCACGAACCTTCTCCTTTCCACAATCTCACAGGATCCCACGAAACTAGGAGACAGTGTAGCACCCTTTATAAACTTGATCGAACTGTTATGTGGTTTCACCCGCAAGAATACTCAATTGTCAACTTCATAACTACGGTCGATATGGTGCACATTGACATAACTCTTTTGTCGATCCTGCGCTTCTTTGATCCTTTGTCTTATTGTTTTCATTTGATATTCCATTTCTCAGATCGCTTTTTGTCCCACCAGGACCCTATCCTCAAACCAATCCCAGCTCAAAGGAATCCGACATGGTCGCCCGTAAAGAACTCAAAAGGCACCATCTCGATGGTGCTTTGGTAACTTTTGTTATAAGCGAATTCTATCGGTGACAAGAATTATTCCCAACAATTTTGTTGGTCCATCATGTACATGCGCAACATGTCTTCCAAGACTTGGTTTTTTCGCTCTCTTTTCCCATCTATCTCAGGGTGATATACAGTACAAAAGTTAAGTTGGGTTCCCAAGGCCTCTTGGAAACTAGTCCAAATCCTCCAGTAAACATCGATCCTTCATCGGATATAATCCTCTTAGGCACGCCATGAAGCCTCACAATCTCACTAATGAAAGCTCTAGCTAAGTCAGGTGCCTGATACGTCATACGCATCAGAATAAAATGAGCACTCTTCGTCAGAGTGTCGACTACCAAAAAAATTGAGTTGTGTCTCCTTGCCGTTAGTGAAATACAATAATGAAATCCATCGAAATAACCTCCCATTTTGATTCTGGAATAGTGTGTGGTTGTAGTAATCCTGCTGGATGTCTATGGTCAACCTTTACCTGCTGACATTCTAGACATATGGCCACATAGTTGACTATGTATGCCTTCATTTCTTTCTAGAAGAATAAGGGTTTAAGGTCTTCCCTCATCTTCGTGACTCCTGGGTGAGCCATGTACACTTCTCTGCAAGCCTCGTTTAGGATCAAACTTTTCAACTCATCGTTTGGTGGTATATAAATTCGATTTTTTTTTTATCGAAGTAGTCCATCGTCGTCCAACGTAAATCCTTCAAATCTTGGTACCAACATTGTGTTTTTTCCAATAAAATCCTTGACCTCTTTGTACTAGTCATCGTCACACTGTAAATATAGAATATTTTCATGTAGATTCATATGAAGAGGCAACACCGAAAAGATGTGTGGTCTCTGACTCAAAGCATATGTTAGGGTCCTAACCCGCACATAGGTAGATCAATATATTTAGATGTAATAAAGGTCAATATTAATAAGACCTTTCAATAAAATAGAATAAGGCGGATGTAAGAAGACCTAATAGAAGCTTTCGCTTCTAGAATGATCTTCTTCTAGATGTTTTTATTGATAGACATATTTAGTATAAATAAGGTTCGAGGGTATGAAAACCCTAGCTTGGAGATTATTGTAACAGAGCGCTGCTCGACTGGAGGTTGCCCCCTCGAAGAGGCCCGTGAACATTGCTTTATGAATCAAAGTGTTATTTATATTGTGGTTCCTATATCATTTATGTGTTATTGTGGAGATTATGATGGTTATATTACTATTATTCTACCATTTCTAGCATTTTATTTATGTTCTGCATATTTTTTATATCTGGTATCTTGCAAGTGGTATCAGAGCACTTTCCTTGGAAGAAATTGTGGGAATTTTTTTTCAGGGTAGAGACATATTCCGACGTCTTTAATCCATAGAGATTTGTTATTACACTCATAAACCTGTGGTTGAGGGATTCATACACACAGGAAATACAAGTGGTTCTTAAACGCACATCTGTTGGCCACCCTTGTAACCTCTGTTAGTATCCCTTTGAGTGGTAGCGCATCAGACAACACCTGTGTACGGATCGACCTAGATTTCCTAAAGCCCTCTTTAGATAAACCTATCGGCCACCGAACTGCTATAGTGTCATCGAGAACAACACTTGGGAAGATACTCTCTAGTACCCGGGTAGTACAGCTAAGGGTACGGTCTATCCTCCTTAGTTAGTGTCCTAAGATATTGGGTTGAGTACTACTATTGGACCCCGCACGTATATCAGAGAGCTATAGCACAGGGAAAACCTTTGTCAGTAGAACCCTTGAATACCTAACCCTTGGGGGACAGAAACATAAACAAATTAAAACAGATAAGATCTATTGCCGCACAACTGTGTTCGGGTTTCCAAGTAAATACACATTTCTTTCTGGTTAAAAATTTTGGGATTTCATCACTGTAGTATTCTTCAGACCGGAGTATAACTCCGCAAGTGTTAAAAAAATAAAAATAAAAGTCTGGAAATTTTTTCACCTTTATTTGAGACCTATTCCATTGGATTCATCTCTTCTCCCTTATCACATTCATCCATGTCATTTTTTCGACAAAATTTTTGACCCCGCCTGCCCATTTTCAGTTCACCCATCCTCATGGCCCATACTCATAGCCAAGATCTGGAAGCTCGCTTCAACAACTTGCAATCTGGTTTCCTCGAGACCCAAAAAGAAGTGAAACAACTCAGTGCTATTGTTGCCTCCATCGATTCATCCATAAATACAACCATAAATACAACCATGCAGTCCTCAATGGAGGAAATCAAACAAGAACTAACCACCCAGCTTGAATCTGTCTTTGCATCACTCTGCACCAAACTGAAGATCCCTATAGATGACCCTTTCTCTTAAGCACCTCCAAATACTGAAGGCGAACATTCCTCCCACTCCCATAACTTTTAGCCCCATCACTTTCAACGTGACCTACGCCTTTCGCGGGTGGATGTGACCAAATTTGATCGCTCGGACCCCATTGGTTGGGTAACCCAAATGGAACATTATTTCTCTTTATACAGCATTACAGATGACTTTGACATTCTGGATGACTTGGCCAAACTCAGGTATGGTGTTCTCCCATCTAGATCAAGAGCGTTAGCAATGGTGGCAATGGAAAAAACTTCTCATCGAGATTATGTTAGCGGACCCAATTTGTGACTAAAGGTTTATGAGCACTGACACCAGACACCAACCATTTGGGCCATTTGTAAAAGTTGAAACAATCTGGAACGGTAGAAGACTTCATATTTGCCTTTGAGCACCTAGATTTTTTGAGCGAGAGGGCATGAGTGATGCTTTCTTTTGAGAGTGTTTTATCGGTGGCCTCAAGGAGGAAATTAGACCCATGTCCTCATGGCTCGACCCTCGAGTTGGGTGGAGAGCTACTAAAGAGATAAAGAAGCACAACAGTTGTATCAGATTCGGGCCCATGTCCTCATGGCTCGACCCTCGAGTTGGGTGGAGGCTACTAAAAGAGATAAAGAAGCACAACAGGTTGTATCCTCTCAAAACCGAAACCCTCCTTTATCCCTCGCCCTAAACCTGTAACTCCCACTACTCCCTCCGCCGCATTAAAGATCCAAAAATTGACCAGGGATGAAATAGATGAATGCCAACTCAAAGGCCCTTGTTATAATTGTGATGACAAATATTTCTCGAGCCACAAGTGTAAGGAACAAAATATTTTTATGGCCATCTCTGAGGATATTTCAGAAGAGGATGTTGAAACTTCCCTTGTGTCTGAGTCACTTGAAATCACTGACATAACCCCTCCCTCAGACCCTCCCGAAGTGGAACCTGTCATTTCCCTCAATTCTCTCACTGGCTTCTCCGCTCCCAAAACCCTCAAGTTAATCGATTACATCAAGCATTGGAAGGTCATCATTCTGGTTGATAGTGGAAGCACCCATAATTTTATTCATCGCCGCATTTCCTAAGAAACTCGTTGCTACATCCATGCTGTCAACAATTTCCAAATCATGATTGCCAATGGTGGTTCCATGAAATGTGGAGGGCATGTGCATCTCCAAATCGGTGACTACCACCTAAAATCCCATATGTTTGCTATCAACATGGGTGGTTGTGACATTGTGTTGGGTGCAGACTAGATAAGATCTTTGGGTCCCATTCTCATGGATTTTAAGGCATTAACCATGCAATTAAACTAGGAAGGCCACCAATATAAATTCCAAGGCATCACTGTTGGTTCACTTGAGGTCATTAGTTCCCATCGTATGGAAAAACTACTCAAAAAAGGTCATTCTAGTGTCATTTCCCAACTCCATGCCATACAAGCAATAGAGAGATCCCCAGTGCCGCATGACCTCCAAGCCCTCCTTTCTAAACATCAAATGGTATTTTCCACTCCCCAAGGACTGCCTCCTTCCCGCAGTGTTCATGATCATTCCATTCCCCTTGTACTCGGATGCCTTCCTCCACATATCTGTCCATATTGCCACCCCTTTTCACAAGAAAATGAAATTGAGAAAATGGTCCAGGAACTCCTTAATGCAGGCATTATCCGCCCTAGTACGAGCCCTTACTCTTCTCCTATAGTCATGGTCCTGAATAAAGAAAGTTCTTGGAGAATGTGCCCTGACTTCCGTGCCCTCAACAAACTAACCATTAAAGACAAATTTTCCATTCCTGTCATTGATGACCTCCTGGATGACTTGAGTGGCACCCAATTCTTTACTAAACTTGATCTTCACTCGGGATATCACCAGATACATATGAAAGAAGCAGACATTCCCAAGAAGGGATTTCAAACTCATGAGGGCCACTATGAGTTTTTGGTCATGCCCTTTGGATTGTGTAATGCCCCCTCCACCTTCCAAAGCCTCATGAATCATGTCTTTCATCCCTTTCTCCGTCATTTTGTCTTAGTTTTCTTTGATGATATCCTCATCTATAGAAAAACCTAGACAGACCATCTTACTCATGTGGATCAAGTTCTCCATGTACTCTCTCAGCACCAATGTTTCCTGAAACAGTCTAAATGTGCTTTTGGTGCCTCAGAGGTAGAATACTTGGGTCATCTGGTTGGCAAGGATGGTGTCAGGGTGGATCTGAAAAAGATTGAAGCTATGCAAGATTGGCCGCACCCAAAGACTCTCAAAATCTTGCATGGATTTGTGGGCTTAACAGGGTATTATCGTAAGTTTGTTAAGAACTACGAAAAGATTGCAGCACCTCTCACTACTCTCCTCAAAAAGAACTCTTTCACTTGGACTCCAGCCACTGCTCAAGCTTTTAAAACCTTGAAGACAACCATGTGCACCACTCCGGTACTGACCCTTCCTGATTTCAAAAAGACCTTTGTGTTGGAATGTGATGCCTCAGGGAAAGGAATCGACACTGTCCTTATGCAAGAGGGTCGACCTTTGGCCTTCACCAACAAGAAATTGTCTGAAAGGAAACTAGGTAGACCCATTTATGAAAAGGAAATGTTAGCTATTCTACATGTTGTTGATCTGTGACACCCTTATCTCTTGGGGAAATGCTTCCAAATTATGACCGACCATCAAAGCCTCAAGTACTTTCTGGAACAACACATTTCCTCCCCGGAGCAACAAAAATGGGTGACTAAGCTCTTTGGATATGATTATGAGATCATTTATAAGAAGGGAAAAGACAATGTAGTGGCTGATGCACTATCCCGAAAATATGAAGAAGAAGGATCCTTTTTTTCTCTTTCCTTCATTATACCCGATTGGCTCCAAGCTGTGCACTAGGAATGGCTTCAAGATTCCAAAAGTTTGCATCTGATCCAGCAATTGCAGACCAATGCTCTAGCTCCCCTAGGGTACTCTTGGCTCCAGGATGAGCTTTGATACAAAGTCCATTTGTATTTAAGTAAACAATCAAATCTTAAATCCACGGTACTTTCTGAGCTTCATGCTACACCCACAACGGGGCACTCAGGGTTCACCAAAAAACCTATGGTAGGGTCAAACGTTCTTTTTTTGGGGATGGTATGAAACAGGGCATCCGTAATTTTGTCACTGAATGTGAGGTGTGTCAATGCAACAAGGGAGAAACAGTCAAATCTCCAAGCACACTACAACCGCTTCCGATTCCACCTGCTATTTGGAAGGATATCTCTATGGACTTTATTACCAGCTTACCTAAATCAGGGAATAAATCAGTCATAATGGTGGTTGTGGATAACCTTTCCAAATATGCTCATTTTTGCACTCTTCAATACCCATTTACTGCATCCACGGTGGCCCAAATTTTCATGGACCAGGTCTTTAAGATTCATGGCATGCCACACTCTATTGTTTTTTATCGTGACCCAACTTTCACCAGCAATTTTTGGCAAGAACTGTTTAAGCTACAAGGCACCCAATTGCATCTCAGCACAGCTTATCATCCCCAGACTGATGGTCAAATGAAAGTTGTCAACAAGTGTTTGGAAACATATCTGAGCTGTTTTGCCTCTGAAAAACAACATCGGTGGGCTCAATGGTTACCCCGAGCCGAATGGTGGTGCAACACTTCCTACCATATAGCTACATGCATGACTCCTTTTGAAGAGGTATATGGACAGAAGCCACCTTCAGTTCTCTCATACTTACAGGGTACCTCGAAGGTCCAGGCGTTTGACCAAACACTTACAGTTCGAGAGGATATTCTTCATACCCTTAAAGAGAACTTGGTCATCGCACAGAATTGCATGAAGCAACAAGCAGATCAAGGTCACTCTGAACATCAATTTGTAGAAGGGGATTAGGTGTTTTTGCGACTGCAACCATACAATCAAACTTCCCTCAAGGATAAGCATTGTCAAAAGCTAGCACCCAAATTCTATGGTCCTTATATAGTTCTCAAGCGTGTGGGACAAGTCGCATATCAATTAGCTCTACCCAGTTAGTCGAAGCTACATCCTGTTTTTCATGTTTCATGCTTAAAGAAGGTGATTGGAACTAGATGCCAAATTCAAACCAACCTTCTAGAGTTAGCTGAAGAAGGATCCATTTGGCTACAGCCAAAAGCAGTTTTGGACCAGCGTGAGTGTCGCCTGCCTCAGAGAACCATCAAGGAAGTGCTAGTCCAGTGGAAAGATACAACTCTAGCAGATGCCACTTGGGAACCAGCTACCATTCTGCAGCAGTTTCCACATCTCAAGCCTTGAGGACAAGGTTGTTTTTAAGGGGGTGGACATGTTAGGGTCCTAACCCTCACATAGGTAGATCAATATATTCGGATGTAATAAAGGTCAATATTAATAAGGCCTTTCAATAAAATAGAATAAGGTGGATGTAAGAAGACCTAATAGAAGCTTCTGCTTCTAGAAGGATCTTCCTCTAGATGCTTCTCTTGATAGACTTATTTAATATAAATAAGGGTCGAGGGAATGAAAACCCTAGCTTGGAGATTATTGTAACAGAGCACTACTCGACTGGAGGTTTCCCCCTCGAAGAGGCTCGTGAACATTGCTTTATGAATCAAAGTGTTATTTTTGTTGTGGTTACTATATCATTTTTGTTTTATTGTGGAGATTATGCTAGTTATATTACTGTTATTCTTCCATTTCTAGCATTTTATTTATGTTCTGCATATTTTTTATATTTTCTATCTTGCAGCATCTGTCATTCTGTTCATTGTTCCCTTTATGTAAGTAATCTCAAAATGGTACTCGCTAAGCAATTCCGACCAACGTGGTTGTCGCGTGTTCAGGTTGCTTTGCGTAAATATGTGTTGTAGTCCACAGTGGTATGTCTTTAGTTCATTTTTTGTCCAACAAGGTAGTGTCTCCAACCTTCAAGGCATATACAATGGATAACAACTCCAAATCGTGCATCACATAGTTTTCCTCATGCCTTCTCAGTTTCCTCGAGATGTAAGCGATCACTCAACCTTCTTGCATCAAGACTCCGCCTAAGCCTTCCTTGGATGCATCATTGCATACCAAGAAGCCTGCATCCATGTCGGGCACATTTAGTATCGGTTTCATTGTCAACATATCCTTGAGCCTCTGAAATGCTTCCACACATTTCTCGGTCCAAACAAACATCTTGTTCTTCTTCTACAATTCTGTGATCGGATTTTCTATCTTCGAAAATCCATCGACGAATCATCAATAGTATCCTATTAAACCCATGAAGCTATGCACTTCCGGGACATTCGTCGGCACAGGCCATTCCATAATAGCCTTGACCTTTGCTGCATCCATGGCGATACCTTCACCGGAGATGACATGCCTTAAGTAGTGAATCTTCGATTGATTAAATGAGCATTTGGACAATTTCCCATATAATTTTTGCTCTCACAGACACTGTAGTACTAAGCGCAAGTGCTCGTCATGCTCCACCATCGTCCGAGAGTAAATAAAAATATCATCAATGAATACTTGGACAAACGTGTCCAAGTACTCATGGAACACCCCATTCATCAAACTCATAAATACCCCTAGGGCGTTTGTCAGTCCAAATGGTAAAACAATAAACTCGTAATGTCCAAACCTCATATTAAAGGAAATCTTAGGGACACCATCCTCCTTGATTCGTAATTGGTGATACCCTAATCGCAAATCGATATTTGAAAACATCTTTGCACCCTTCATCTGATCGAATAGATCATCAATCCTCAACAACGGATACTGAGTCTTGATCGTTGCCCTGTTCAATTGACGGTAGTCAATGTAGAGTCTCCATGACCCATCCTTCTTTCGTATAAAAATAATAGGTGTGCCACATGGTGACACACTTGGACGTATAATTCATAGGTCTAGCAACACCTTTAGTTCCATTCTCAACTCATGTAACTCTGCGGTCGACATACGATAAGGCATTCTTGCTACTGGTTCAGTCCCTGGTTTTAGGTCTATGATAAACTTCAATTCCCTCTCTGGAGGAATCCCAGGTAACTCCTCCAGAAATATGTCTGCAAACTCTCTCACCACTGGAAGGTGTTCTATACCTTTCGCTTCTCACTTCTCATTTAACGCAAGGATCACATAAAGATTACATCCCTTGTGCATGCTCTTCCGTAGCTACAAGGAAGAGATGAACCTCATGGAAACTCCCTGGTTCCATCCTATAATTACACATCTTTCTCCCTCATCATCAACCAATCTCAATTGTTTCGTCTTATAGTTGAGTATCGCCTCATGCGATTCCAAATAGTCCATACCAATTACAACGTCATAAGATCCTAAGATCATGATGTACAAATCGGCCTTGGTGACAAACTCTCCCAGGTTAAGGGTACATCCTGTAACATTTCCTCCAACCTTCTGTTTGGCTCCATAAGCCATCTCTACAAAGCTAAACTCATCCTATTCAACTACCTTTAACTTAATCCTTTTTAGCACTGCACCAGAAATGAAACTCTCGGTAGCACCGAGATCTATCAAATACTAAGGGTCTGGTCAGCGATGGTACCTGACATCTCGAGTGCATCCGACTGGTGCTCTGCCTAGCATTTATTCACCGCTACATGAATCCGATGGGAATTTCCCAAACTCCCATGGTAGTGGGTCTGGATGATCCATATGCTCCAGCCCTTTCCTCTGGGTAGTAATGCTGGTAATGTGGCTCCCCCCAATCCAACACACTTTATTCGGTCCAATATTCCTACTGCCCAAAGTAGAAATTGAATTCTAACAATAAGGCCAAAATCGAACTTCTTGGCCTTAAGTTTATGGGTAATTTGGTGTGGATAATACCAAAGCAGCTTCAAAATGGGCCTCATACTCGGGAACCGTACAGCTGCCTTGTCGTAAGGCGTTGAACTCGCTAAGATGACGCTCAATGAATTCCTCATAAATATACCTTTCCTATAACTGTTCCTCAAACAGTTCCCATGACACGTCATCGACGACCATGTTCAAATATGGCAGAGGCATCTTCCACCAAAGAAGAGTGCTCCCCTTCAGTTGAAAGACCACCATGCAGGCCTTCATGATGGAGTTCATAATCATGAAGCGTGAAGAACAACACCTTGCTATACAACTGTGCCTTGACGGTATAGCTGTCCACGACACTCATGGACTTGAGAACTCAACTCTCTCGAGTTCTCGGTGGAAGTTAACGGTACAAGATAGGGCGCTTTGCAGACCCTCAGGGGCACATGTGCCCTGGGCTCATCTCAATACTGATGGTGAATCAAGGCCCTTTGGAATTACCTGGAAGGGCCTTGTTAGACCATCATCATCCCTTACAACTAGCGAATCCATCCCAAGGACTTATTCTTCCCCTTGGGGGTTCATCTCCGAGAGTGAAAGAACTTCTAGAGGCATCGCACCTCCTTCCACGACACCACGTTGTGAACCTCTGAGGCATCCTCTAAATTCGATCACCACCTGGACATGTTAAGGTTTTTAGTTAATGCAAGGTTTAATACTCACGAGTTTATTGCAGTGGAAATCTTGGCGATCCATAGTCGCAGGGTTGAACCCACTCTAATACCATATGTAACGACCTTCGTCGTTACAACTACAAGTGAAGTAGAAAGTGCAATTTTATTTTATTTTCTTTCTAGAATTAGTAGTTACCTTGTTATTCAATTATGAGTTTTATTCATATCATTAAGGAATTGAACGCGAGTGGGGAGGACAACAACATTTCTCACAAACATCCAAACTACACCCATTTGAGATTATTAATATATTTAATGAGATAAACTTAAGGCCTCAATGGATTCATAAGTATTCTTTTCTTTTCTCCCTTTTTTGTTTCTAAAAAAAAAACATGCACAATCCAAGGCTCGAAACAACCATGATTTCTCCAAAGGGAATCGTCTAAAGGAAAATTGTATCCAGAGATTATGATTGAGCTAAAGTTCATAATCCTTCTAAAATATTTAAATAAACTCTATTTGTCAATACTCCTATTACTCCTCGAGGTGTTCCTATGGAAAGAACTAAGTAATGAATCCATTGGATGTTGATAGCCTCCCTGCTTTAGGCTATAATAAAGGATTCCACCAACTATAGTGGGTATCCCTCACTAGACAAGATATTCTTTCTAATATCAAAACACTCAAAGGTTAAACATTTTTATTTAAAGAGAGATTAATTGATTAAATCAAATGTAGAGCATTAAACTGCAACATTATTATATTTATGAGCATATCTATCCTGACAACTAATAGACATATCAAGAACCAATTATGACAAAATTCATAATAGACATATAAGGAACCGATTATGACAATTTCAAATGAAACAATTGCTTCAAGTACCAAAAAGAGTGTTATTTGTTGATATTGAAATATTAACAAATATATCCCCAAATAGGAAAAAGGCGTGGTCAAGTTTAACATTTGTTGCCCATAAATGAAGGCATACTAGCATTCAATAGTACAAGTTCATTCCTAGAACCCTAAGGAGAACTTCAATATTTTCATGCATGATAAGCTAATAATCTAAAATAAAATGTGCAAGTTGCAGTGCGAATATGAGAGACTACTGTTACACATCAAAATCACTCATTACGATGATGGCCTAGTGTCGTCATCACCAATGTCGCAAGTGTCACATTTTGACCACAGGTGTCACAAATATGATACTGTCATCTTGTTTATGTTGTGTCTCGGATGAAATTATCAAGAACACTCACAAGACATCTCAAAAGACTGGTTTTGAAGAGGAGAAGGCATTTGACAAAGCATACAAGTCTTTTGCCACTGATAAACCCACTCAAATATCATTTTTGGAAGGCATCGCTCCCCTATACATTGTTAGGGAGTGTTGATTCTCTGTGCCCTCTTTTGGGGAAGCATTGGAATGCTCTGTGCCCCCTTTTGAGGGGGAGATGCCCTTTTTTAGAGAATTTTGGACTGTTGAGACAAATCAGGGAAGAATCCCCTCAATCTTTGAAGGTAGTTGGATTCGGATTTGAGGTCAAGCCTTGATCTTAGGGAAGATCCACAACTAAAGGAGAGGAATCCTCAACTTATTCCAAATATATCTCAAGTGGTTAGGCCTCTCCAAGCCTATATAAGGAGGACTTCTCATGGTGAAAGGGAGAGATATTGGAGATACCAAACTTATGATCTCATGAGTGGTATTGACATGGAGATGGAGACATTGTGAAGCATCTAACTTATGATCTCATAAGGGAGATACCATTGAAGCATCAGTATTCTGTGTGCGGATTATTTGAGCAAGGGTCTGGACAAAGAGATCTTGGTGAAGCTGTTACACCTACATCCATGGTTGTAAGCGCCACTTTGTCCAGATTCTTGCTCAAATAATCCACACACAGAATAAATATAAATATAAGTCTATGCTTGGCTTCACCAAGCTCTCTTTGTCCAAATTCTTGCTCAAATAATCCACACACAGAATATCGATGCATCAATGGTATCTCCCTTATGAGATCATAAGTTAGATGCTTCACAATGTCTCCATCTTCATGTCAATACCACTCATGATATCATAAGTTTGGTATCTCCAATCTCTCTCCCTTTCACCATGAGAAGGCCTCCTTATACAGGCTTGGAGAGGCCTAACCACTTGAGATATCTTTGGAATAAGTTGAGGATTCCTCTCCTTTAGTTGTGGATCTTCCCTAATATTGAGGCTTGACCTCATATCCAAATCCAACTATCTTCAAAGATTGAGGGGATTATGCCCTGATTTGTCTCAACAGTCCAAAATTCTCTCAAAAAGGGAAGCACTCCCTCAAAATGGGTCACAGAGCATTCCAATGCTCCCCCAAAAGAGGGAACATAGTGCCAACGCTCTCTGATAATGTATAGGGGATCATTGCCTTCCAAAAATGATATTTGAGTGGGTTTCTCAGTGGCAAAAGACTTGTACTCTTTGTCAAATGACTTCTCATCTTCAAAACTAGTCTTTTGAGATGTCTTGTGAGTGTTCTTGATAATGTCATCAGAGACACAACATAGACAAGATGACAGTATCATATTTGCAACACTTGTGGTCAAAATGCGGCACTTGTGACATTGGGGATGACGACACTAGGCCATCATTGTAATGCATGATTTTGATGTGTAACAGATTGACCCCCAAAGTGTGAAGTTAGAAGACGAGATTTGATGACTGAAGTACTTTGTATTCTTTTATAAGAAAGGGTAAGGACTCAGAGAACCTAATAGAAGCTGCACACAACCATCAAACAAATATTATGACATGTTTCAAACCCAAAGCAGGCATACCTATGCTTGAGTGATAAAGACTTTCAAGGTATGGCCGCCATAAAATACACTACGGATCCATAATTATATTGACAAAATGGTATAGCCACTGATGATACAATGTGGATCTATAATCCTATGACCTGAACTGATCATAACCATGAAGAATACATAGTGGATCTATGAGATGACAAGACATAGCCATGGACCAATACAAAGTGGATCTATGTGACAATATATGTGTCAATGTTCAAAATAAACTTCGTCGTAACCTGGGAAAAGTATATATAAGATTGATGACTCAACCCGGGGTCTTCTTACCAATCCTGATGTAGTACAAATCTAACCATGTGAATAGATGTCCTGATGTCGAACATGGTAGAAACCACTTGATTATCGGTCAATGAGGTAAACCGTTAACAAGTGCGAGGGAGATCACCATTGATGTCAATGATTCCCAAGGTACTCTAGTACATTCCAATGAATGTGAATAGATGATATGAAGTCAAACATCCATAGAATCATCCGATCATAGGTCAATGATATAAACCCACTTTCGGACGTGAGGAGGCCTGCCATTGAGGCATGCAGGTCCCAAGGTACTAACTAGTTTCTAAGTCTAGCTCCTGGATAATGTGTTGAAGTTGACATGAATAGAATCATTGAGGGAGGGCCTTGATGTATCCCCCTTCAATGACACAAAAATAACATAAATATGTAATTGGTGGATCAAAATAATATGGACTGACACGGGCATTGAAACAAGAATTTTTTATGGTTGACTCTTGAGGCAGATACTTCCCTTGAACACTGAGGCATGACATCATAAACTTGACAAGGACCAAAACTTGATAATGTAGCAAATACTGTGACTTTCGTTGGCTGACCCAAAGGAGTAAGGAAACTCAAAGGATTGGTTCAGTGCAGAGGTTCAGCAGATTGAAATGCATGCAAAGATAAAATGTCGTGTTCAAGGGCCAATGTAAGGATTACTAGTAATGTTCTCAAAAACTGCTTGGCTTGCTTCCTTCAATTTTTCCCCCATCCAGATAGACGAGTACTTGTTTTTGGTTTAACAAGATTGAGGAGGGTAACACATGCTCGATATAACTCACCTTCAGTAAGTCCCTCTTCCTTTGTTTAACAAACTAGAAGAAGTAAGGGTTCGGTCCCGTATGAGCCCTTCAATGTATGATTGTTTAATGAGTACAGAGAAGGTAAACTCGGTTGTTTTTTGTATTTAGAGAGTCTAAAAATGACTTAAAGACGACTCCAATTGGATCATTTTTCGTAATGTTAGTCTTGCGAGGCCTAAAAAGAGATAAATTATCACTCGAAAGAGGCCCTTTCAAACCCTTTAACGAATGGGAAAGGAAGCAAGATCACTCAACAATCTTTTCATGTTTAGAGAGTATGAAAATATCTTAAAGACGAATCTAAGGGGTTCATTTTTCGTGTATCCATGCAGGTCCGAAAAAAAGATAAAAGGTTTCTCGGTTACATTCTCATGTTTTTACAAGTGTGATAAAGAACAAATACTAAGCTCGGTACTCTTCCCCCAACTTGAAAGCTAGTGGCTTAACTCTAGAATGATCATCAAAGGATGGAGACATGCCCCCCAAGACTTAATTCATTCACCAACTTTGAGGTTGTCACCAATTGTTTTACTAGATGGAGAAAAAGGATATCGGTGGATGAAATGAAGGCTCAAATATGAGACCTAACGAAAGACTCGACTCGACATCTAAGAGATCTGGAAAAATACTCGACCTGACAGGAGCGGTGAGTGTTTCATATTTTAATGAGCTTGACATAGTAAATGAACTATGCTCAAGGCTTCGGGTTCAATCCCTAGATTTTTGTTTCATTTTTTAATGAGCTTGCTATAGAGAGGAAAAATATGCTCAAGGCCTCTATTTCATTTTTTAATGAGCTTTCCACAAAAAAGATAAACTATGCTCGTAGCTTTTGTTTCATTTTTTAATGAGATTTCCACAGAGAAGCGAAACTATGCTCATAGCCTCTGTTTCATTTTTTAACGATCTTTCCATAGAGAAGAGAAACTATGTTCATGGATTCTTCTTGATCATGGCTTCCAAGAGGATAATGCTCTGGAAGGACACCATTTCAAGGGACAAAACTCGGTCATGGCTTCCAAGAGATCTTCACTAGATGGAAGAAGAATGTTCCGGAAGGAAGACATGTCGATGGTCTCGTTAGGGGTAAGAAGATCAAGCTCCAATATCCCTACCAAAAATATCACCATGTCAACTACCAGATCTAAGTCATTGGAATTTGAAGTCATGGGAGACAACGCCACATAATTGACATGTGGCAGGGGTGATACCGACTACATATAAGACCCGGTTAGGGAGGTCATTGGGTTGATGGTCAATTCAGGGCCAACAAATGAAAGTTGATCAATAGTCACCATTCTTCCATTGTGTGGGAAATATATCACATGAAAAGAGTGGACACAATAGTTTCATGGCATAGACATAATCTCTCCCAAGGAGTAAATTGAAATCCAAGGGGTCCTAGACTACCATAACATCAATAAAGATAGTTTTCCCTCCCAAAGTTATGGGAAACTAAGGAAGGATTACTAAAGGGTGATTGGTTCTTCTATTAAAAGAAAATAGAGTATGGGTAGCTGGCACAGGCTGAGGATAACCCAAAGCTTGCCAAGCAATAGAGGACAAAATACTAACGGACGAACCTTCATCTATCAGCGCATGAGGAACGTCCTGACCACAAACCTGTACTATAATCTTGAAAGGAATGTGAGAGTGAATACGAGGTCCAGTTAGCACACCCCAATAAAAAAGGATATCCTCATTACTTGGAGGAGTTTTCATAGGAGAAGGAGGAATTCCCCTTGCCACAGTAGATTATATATCAACGAGAAAATTTTGGGCAGTATTGGGTTTACTCTATATAGGGAGAGTAGGATCGATTGATGGTGGAACTGGATCGACCACTTTGGCACTCTTCAGAGGAGGAGTGGGATTGACCAATGATCTAACCAGAGCAACCACTTTCGCACTCTTCAATGGAGGAGTGGGATCGATCGATAACGACATAAAATCGACTACTTGGGTTTCATTCTCCAAGGGGAGAATGGGGTCGACAGGTGGAAACAGATCGACCATTTGGGTTAGTGGTTCAACCGAGGATGAAACTATATTGACCACATGATCAATCGGATTGATCAAGGATGGAACCGAATTGACCAGACCATCAACTAACGATGGTTTGGGAGAAATATTATGATAACCGATTGGAAGTTGAAGCTTTTTCAAAATAGAAGAAGCCTCATCCATACAAGGACAAAGGTGAGAATAATGATCACCTTCACATAACATACAAGGAAATTTGGCTTTTGTCTTCTTCTTACCAACCTTAATGTCACTAGTTGACGAGGCATCACCAGCATGTCTAGCAGAGACTGATGACATAGAGGACCAAATTTCTAAGACCTTGGGAAGACCAAGGAAATCCCTCAGAAATTTGTATCCCTTACAAAGACTACAAGGGAATTTGGGTTTCAGATTCTTCATTTCAATATTGTTGACCTCATCAACACTCCCAGTACTATTAATAATAGTTGGTTTCTTAGATACAATATCTGATATGGTTGGAGGCTCGGTCCTTTTCGGGTTCTTCTTCTTCTTCTCTTTCTGTTTCTTCTTCTTCTTATCAACCTGGCTACTTGCTTTAGAACTTTCACTAGGTGAAGAAGGAGAAAGGGAAGAAGACTTAATGGGTGAAGAAGGTGAAAAGTTGACATGAGATTAATGTGTGGTTGGTGTACTGACATCTGAAGTATTAGGTGCAATTTTAGCACTTGGAGGATTGGAGATCACCAGAGTGGGAAATAACCAAACCGGTAATCCGATGGTGAGTCCTGGAAGACTGAGTGTGGCAATGTATAGAGGACCAAAGTTTCCAAAAGAAGGAAAGGTGAAAGGTTCTCGGGACAAGGGGTTCCTCCATTAGTACTCCTAGAAGTTGATTCCATTAACACTGACTCGACCTAAGGTCCACTAAGTAAAACAAACAACACACGCTATGAATTTAAAAGCAAACAATCAAACAAAACTTCCAAAATGAAACCACTAGTTGGTGATGAAATCCAGCATCACAAGATCAATATAAGAAGGGGTGGGGGAAGAGTGGGTGGATCAGTTACGTTGGTGACCTGCTTAACGGACTTATGCCTTGGTGCAAGCTTCCATGCAGTAAATGTGGATTTACCCTCCAAGAAGCCCGAGTGAGTTTGACCAATGTCTGTTCTAGGTAAAATGAGACTTGCCTTCACCGTCACCTCATGTAAGACCCTGAAGATTATGGCTACTAAGTTCACCAACTTGTAGGGATCCACTAGGTGGGTACAGTCGATAGTCAAGTCTGAACATATGGGCAGGATAACAAGTCTGAAATCCTTCGAGAGAAATGAAGACAAATGGACTGGTAGAACTCCAGAGGACCCCAAACAGATTTAGAATTCTTGAAGCACTGAGACCAAATGAAGACAATTGAACCTCAAGAAGAACCCCCAATATATGATCTGACTACTACGAATGGTTGAACCACAGAGGGATAATCTCTATAATTCTCCCGAATGCGACCTCGTGCATAACCCCTGTGTGAGAGGGGGATCCCAGAAATCCTATACGACAATTGGATTTTCGCTGCCTATCGCAAGATTCTAATGTTTGTTTGACAACTTTGGAAATTTATCCTTTGAACCTATTCCAAAGCCGTACACCTTAAGCTAATGTAGGTTTGCTAATAGAAAATGTAAAAGTGTCTGATGAATTTTAGTTAAGCGCTTGATTTTAAGGTTGTTGTTTACTCAGAGGTGTATGAGAGTGAAAACTGATGATATCATGACTCAATTCCCAAAACATGCATAAGTAATGATAAGTAATATTTTTTTTCAATGAATGTTTATTTAAGGGAAGGAGAAGGATTTTCCTGTCACTTTCAAACACTAAGATGCAATGACCTCATGCAATAGTCCTCAATCAAAAATCCGATACAACGCTAAAATGTTTATATGTGACTGATAATCAGTTTGATGTAAAGCTTCCTATGTTTATCAAACTTCAAGATCTGTGAGTTTTAAGCAACCCAGAAGCAAACTTCACATAAAAAAAAGAACACCCTCTTTGTGATAAAACAAGAAAAAAGAAAACCAAATCCATACAGGAGGAAATGCTTGGATAAAAGACCTCAAAGATCAAAATGAAATAGTGAAAAGATCTTTGAATTTACTTACAACATCTTTCAGTCATTCAGATAAGTGAGAAAGCAGTAGATCGACTCCAAATCTCAGGGAAGAAGAGTGACTCAAAGCAAGGAAAATAGATGTCAAAAATCCAAACAAAACATCATTGGTCCTTAGAAATCAAATAACTGGAGGCTCAACAAGGACAAACTAAGATAGCATAAACCCTGAGCAGATGAATCAGCAAAAAAAGACTGAGAAAAACTACTACCAAGAAGATTTTTGCAGAAAAAGGGGCATTGCTCTAGTGTCAAGGGTACCAAAGCATCACAACTCTCTGTGGGAGCCTACAAGGGAGTCCCAACACCCTGGTGGTAAAGGCAGGGGAGCACTGGCCTCTTAGAACTAAACATTTTGCCCAGAAATCAAACAAAAACTCAGGAAAGATGCAAAATTCTAGTGTGTAAGATGAATCCAAGAGCCAACAACACATCTAAGGATCAGAGACACATCATGGAGAAGGTCAAAGAATGAGAAAAGGCCAAAACAAGACCTAGGAAAGGAAACAAAAATCAAAGTTCTTCCCCAGTGGAGTCGCCAATTTCAGTTACAGGATAATTTTTGGAAGGTTTACAGTTGGGAGTAAGCTTGTCATTGATGGCAAGAACAATGATGGAAAAGATCAGCGATGATAAAGATCAGCAATGACAAAGATTAGTGATGGAAAGATCAGAGTAAGAGGAACAAAGTAAGCTCGAGAGGAGAAGTAGCATTTCTGATCGTTGGATCCCATTCACAATTCCCGATGACCGTCAGATCAAGTGTTGATCGGGACTGTTGATCCGAGACTCCATTTCGTAGTTTTGTGACTCGCAACTTGGAGAGGCAAGAAATATGACCATTGAAATCACGATATGCGAAATTGCAATTTAATCACAGTCGTCAGATCAAGGTGTGATCTGGACTGTCGATTCCATTTCGGAGTTTCACCTATCGCAACTTGGAGTGACAAGGACCTCCATCGAAGGAATCGCGAGATGCGAATTCACGATGAGATCTAGACCGTAGATTCATCGAAATCATGGAACGTTGATCTAAACTTCATTTCAGAGTTTCTCCTATCACAACTTGGAGTGATAAGGACCTAGATTCATCAAGATCGTGGACCATTGATCTCAGCTCCATCTCCGGGTTTCGGGTATCGTGACTTGGAGAGTCAAGATGCCTCATCTCCAGACTCACGAAATGCAAATTCGTGAAAAAGCACTTTTTGCATAAGCGCTTGGTCATGGCCATGGTCATATAGAGGAAGGAGCTAGTGCAGAAAAGCTTTGTATCGGAGCTTTGAAGATCACGACATGAAGTGTCAAGACATGGGATCATACGAATGCCAAAATACCGAAAAGGTGAAATATCGCTATAACCAGTGGTCACCGCCTATGGTCACATAGAGGAGGGAGCTAGAGCAGCCAAGCTCCTTTTCAGAGCTCGCAACATGAAGAGTCAAGATGCCTCATCGCAGAATCTCCAAATTACGAAAGTGTGAAATCCATAAATCACAGCTAATCCAACAGTGCAGATGAAACTGAAGGAGATCAGAGGGATACTATTGCACGTCACAGTGTAACTGCCAGAAACCACTGATGGTTTCTACCAGAGGACTCGAAGACACTTCGGGGTGATTGACAGAGGAGATGAAGAGTCTCTAGGAATCTTCAAGAGGGATGAAGATTCTTGTGGAGGTAATTGACAGCTGGATGAGCATTGAAGCTTGTAACTGGAACAGAGAAGGTGAGATCGACTGTCATAGAGAAGACGAAGAGTCTCAACTGCCAGAGAGACTAAGGAATCTCAGCATAACATACAGTGATGTTGAACGTGTGGAAAAACGGCCAGAGAAGCTGAAGATTCATGATGATGATCAGACAGAGCACTCGAGTTGTGGAGGATATCGATGCGGTGTGAGTATGCAGAGGCATTGCGTGCATTGCATGCACAAGGTGCACAAAAGCTATAAATACACAGTACAGAGAACAGATGGGGTTGTTGTTGTTGTTGGGATTGTTGTGGATGTTGTTGAAGGTGATTCATGCATGAAGAAGGATGACAGTGCAGCAGCTGAAAAGAACAGAAGAATAACTGTGCAACGAATGGACATGGTGCACAGAGCATAAAAGCAAAAGAACAGAATGGGCAGTGGATGCATGCTGGAAGACAGCGAGGAAGTCTGAGTAGAAAAATCTTGCAGAACAGGGATGAGACTGGTAAGCTGTTATTGAACACTATATCACTGT
>SNQJ01S0006315.1:119301-131982 GCA_010110895.2 Picea sitchensis
CTTATGTTTCCCTTTTTCTTTATGTTTCCCCCTTTTCCCTTAGTTTCCCAATTATTTTAAATTTCCCTCTTTCCCTTTTTATCTAAACTCAAATTAGAAAGTGTAGAAAATTATCTTTTCCCCTTTTTCTTTTTAATTAATAAATTTTAATTAGCATGTGTAACAAAACAATCATTTCCCTTTTAAAATTTTAAATCCCTCAATAATTTGATTTTAATAATTTAATCAAGCTTCTTACCCCCTCTTCGTCACATGTTTAATGATGATTATTATTATTTTTATTGTTTTACCACAAGTATTACTTTAGATATAGATTTTAGTTTTCGAGACTGGGCAACATTTTATTAGGGAATTTTTTTTTAAATCTTTCTTATCTTGTTATTCATTCTAAGGCCATCTAGGTTTATTCTCTTATTAGTTAACAACAGTATGTTCCCTTTAGGACGCACTAGGTGCTCCAAGGGTGCCACTCGCCTCATTTTGTCTCCCTTGCACGACATGCCTTTCAGGATGCACTACGTGCTCCAAGGGTGCCACTCGCCTCTTTCCATTTTTCTTGCACGTCGTGCCCTTCAAGATGCACTATGTGTTCCAAGGGTGCCACTCTCCTCTCTCTATTTTTCTTGTGCAACGTGCCCTTCAGGACGCACTACGTGCTCCAAGGGTGCCACTCGCCTCTTGACTGACTTGGTAGACATCAAAAACCCCTAGAGTCAATACTCCACTAGGTGATCTTGTGGGAGACTAAGGGCCTCTAAGGAATAAGGCCCCTGCCTTATTGCGTGCCCCATAGAATCATCATGAGCGATTGTCGAAGTCTTCCCTCATGACATCGTGGGTCTTCTCGAACTAGGTAATCATTAACCTATAGTTCGAGCCATGGCGGGAGTGCTAGTATGATGTGGCAAGGCTATTGTCTACACCTCTCCCTCAACATATTTGGTTGTCATGCGTGACCCCTCTACTCCACATCTGAGTCTGGTCGACAAGCTATCATCATCCTACATCATCAATGAATCATGTCAGAAATACAATCAATCATCATAACATCTAATCAAATGTGCATATGTCATATAAACAATAATAAAAACCTAATAGTCCACTCCCTTACTCGATCTAGAGTCCAACGGGTTTCATCAATGCCTTTGTATCCTCGAGGTCCAAAGTCCTGCACACTCAGGAGAACTTAGTCAATAGCACCTGTCTATGTCAATACAACAAAATAACCTATCACCATATCCATAAAAGACTCATAATCATAATCAAACGGCCAATAGTATATTAATCTGGATCACTTGCAAGCAAGTGTCCTCAAAGAATAAGCTCGCTAAGTGCACACAGGAGCAGGATGTTACACTTTTTTTCTTCTCCTTTTTTTTCTCTTCTTTCCTCCTATCATATTCCTCTTCTACTATTAATGCCTTCTAGTGTCTCTCTTCTTCTTTTCTTTTATCCTCTTTTTCATTTTCCTCTAGCTTATGTTGGTCCTTCTCCAAAAGCAATAGGAATTGTTTCTGAATTAATTTTCTCTTTTCTTCTTCTTTCAATATAATTTTTTATCTAGCTACATCGTCTAGAAACCTATGTAGCACTTATTCTAAGAACAAGACCCCCTTGAATACCTCCTGTTCATAGTCCACTTCATGGATTACAGGGTGAATAAATCCTACAGATTTGATATAATTGAGTGTTATTTTTCTAGGGTCATGTCATCTAGGTTCTCCACTACACAAACGTATCTCTTGCAAGGCCTCATATTCTTTTCTAGTATGAGGGCCATTTTTTAATGTGTACCTTCCTATATTTACTGGGAATGTGGGATAAAGTTTCTTACTGCTACCTGAAAGGTAAGAGGTTCTCCCAATTTCTATGATCTGATAAGAAATTTATCGAATTAGCAGCCTATTGGGGATATATTTAGGAAAAATATGTGGATATTTAGAATTCCTATAAACCCTGATGTATGTGTAGTACTTTCCCATGTATCAATCTACAATATCTTTCAAAGGGGCCATGGATTCCTTTGATATTATAAATGTTGGATAAAAACAAATTATGGTGTGCAAGGGAGCAAGGAAACAATCACATATGTCATAAATGTGTTTCTTATAATTTATTTCCCATAGCTATGAAAAATATACATGTATAGGTGGCTAATTTTGGTCCTAGCTCCATCCAAAGGTAGGAAATTGTATAGCAGAGCATGTAACATCAATGAGATATGAAGAAATTTAGAAACTGGATATTTTCATACCTACGTCATTCTTGACTTTCTAGAAAATGTTGAAGGTCAATATGTCCACTCAATTGAATATTTTATGTGTCTTTACTACAGTGTAATCAATCGAAAACCATTCCATTTGAAAATGAGTGGTCTTGTCCTCCCCATAAAGTATGTATATCATATCATTTAGCATTTTTTAGGTCCTTTTGAATTTATGGACATGTATTAACTGTTCTCCTTGCTTGAGTTTTCTTTCCTTGTCTCACCACCAATCTTCCATAAGCTCTTCAAAACCCTTGTGGTATCTGTTGAATTTTCTCAAAAATGGCCCATTCAAGGAGATTGCGAGCTCTAGAAGGTGGTATCATAGTTTTATACCCTCTGGTCTCAACAATGTTGTATAAATATTCACTTTGCTCATAATTGTAGCAGTGCCTTGAAAAATATGTTTAGGGAACCATGTTTCTACATCATTGTAGGGGAACATAATTGAACGGGTATCCAGGAGGTGAATGCAACTTTTTTGAATGTTATGATAAGATTCCAAGTTCTTGTCCTCAAGTGGGAAATCTATGGTGTTGAATATCTTGTATATTTCGTAGGATAAAGGATAGTGGGATACTCCATTATGGTAATTGGTGTTTGTAGCCAAAATTTCACTTGGGCTCACAATAGGTGCATGTGCATTTTCTATGGGGTTTTCCCCCTTCTTGTCTGTGGGCATGACATGATGTTGATGTTGTGTTCTGTAGTAAATTAAAATCGAACAGGTTTACCAAAATGATATAATAGTAAAAAATTGGAATTAAATTACTCACATACTTGTTGTTTCTGGGGTCGGTTGAGGTTGGAAGTTAACTTGCCTTCACAATGCACGAAGAAACATTTTTCACAAGTTCACAAAGGGGAAAAATGAATTAGTTAGGGTTGATAATTTTTATGTATGGTTAAATTAACCTAACCATTTGTAATTAATGTTATATGGGAGATAGTTCATTTGCAGGTGGAAATTAACATCTCTGTTAATTCTTTTAGATGTACAAATTTCCTCTGTTTCATGCAACAGATGCGTAATGAACTGAAAATCAGTCTCAGACTACTCTTTGATAGTGTTATAGGAAGAGTTACAATTGGAGAGGTATATGTGCATGGTTATTGTTCATTTTGATGGAAAGGTATCGAAGGAATATTCCTCTTTTATTTGGAAAACACACCAGAGAAGAGACGTTATAAGTCATTCCAATATTGTTTAATGACTTTCTGTTGGAAAGGGTGCTCATCGTAGAGGAGGGTTAATCTAAAAATATGAATCTAATTATAGGCCTTTCGATGGTACTATCATAAAGGGTCACCATCATAGAGGAAGTGTTACGTTATTTTCTTGTTTCAACAAAGAAGGTATCGAGGGAATATTCCCCTTGAAATTTGTACTTATAAGGTTAAATTGTTACCTGCAAAGAGGTTGAAGTGTGTGGATAAGAGAGGATTTATTAACAATTTTATTTCTTCCATTTTTAGTCAGTGATTAAATGAGGGACCCACTCCTATCTATCCATTTCCTATTTTTTTATGATAGTTCTTTAATACCAACAATGATTTGACACATATGCATAAGTTGATTGCTTTAAGGCATAATGTGGTTGGTACACTATCAAAGTTGATTCTATTGAAAGGAATCCATTGTAGTTCAGTGTGTAAGGTGAAAAATGCTTCTGATAGTGAAGACTCTGATAGAACACTTTCCAATAGTATTATTATAAATGTTCTATCAAAAGAGAAATTGAGGCTATGTATCATTTAATTCTTAGGAGAAATTATTTGATGGATAATGGTATGATACCCTTAGACATCGTCAGATAAGTGAAATTTTGCACTATGACCTAGCATGACTCATAATTTGGTCCATTCAGACACAGGCCGATTAACATAGAGTGAAAATGCAGAAGAATTTTGATTCTCACAACTTATTTTTTAGTTAGGATTGAGACTGCATTAGAAAAATAATAGTTTTCCTACGTTAGTAGCAAATCAAGTAAGTAGTGAAAAACTACCTTGCTAAAATTTTGATAAGGGGGTTCCCACTTAAATTTACTTATTTATAGAACTTTAGTGGGTAGTTGTGGGGCACAACAAATGGAGACTCACTAGGAAGAACCAATTATCTATGAGTTTAGATACACACCCATATTATATCACTTTGTTCTTTTTCCGATTTGAAAAGTTTCCATATCTTGCTCCTCAGTGGATCCCACGTCATTAAGATTTCACAGAAAAATAAGAAAGTGGTGTAATCCAGATGATATCTTGAATATTTTTTGTGAAATGTTAGGGGGCTCATTAATGTATTTCATACACAAGAATCCTAGGATAATAAGACATCATAAGGACTAATCTTGACTATTTATAGAATGATGCATATTTCTCGTGTCTTTTTCCTTGCATCACTTCACTACAAACAAGAATCCATAGTCCCAATGAAGTTTCCTCAGTATCATACAAGCATATCCCCACTGCCAGTGAGTGTCCATATCCCCAAAAAGTTTACTTTTACTTCCCACACCACTGATAGTTCTTTCAACTTCCTTGTGATTTTGATTTTGCATTCACCCTTAAAGATTTGTAATCTATGTATTACTTTTGGAATTGGGTGTTTTAAGAAGCGGGGTGATACAAGAGTTTCTTTGATATGCTAGCCTCAGTTATTCTATTTTCCTTATGGGTCCACTTTGAGAAAATTCTCGTATGTTCTTTACACTCATGTGAATTGGGAAAAGTATCACAAAGACTATTTAGAAGATATTTGGGACTATCACCTTTCTTTATCCTTTTGAAAACCAATAACCTCTATATGAGAGTGATCACACAACTGTAGAAAATCTATCATTAGGAGTATAAATAGTTAGGTCAATTAACTTAGGGTTTCTCTTCAAAACATATCTAAACCAGTTACTCCCGTTTAGTATAACCATATTTTGTGTTGTAATAACATTGGGCAATAATGCAAGGAAATGTTCTCACTTTTAGACACTTGAAAAGATACTCACACAAGTACTAAGCTCAAATTTTGTTATATAGTCTCAATTTCATGTCAGACAATGTTCATGGATAATGGAGAATGATAAACAGAGACATTATTAAAAAGAAAATAATATAATAAATCATAAGAATGAAAAAATGAAAAGAAAAAAAATAATTCTAAAAGCATTAGAAAAACTCAAAAAGGAAAATGCAACCGATAAAGAAACCTAGTTTGTACAAGGATACATTACCCAAGGTGTTACACATTATTTTAGTCACCCTTATGACTGTTAATGATGCAAAAATATATGTTGCCTTCAGAGCGGTCAATAGCCTGAATTCCCAAAGAAAGAAGGGAGAACAATCCCCCTTCTCCCGTGGAACCTCCTCCAAGTAATGAGTCCATCCTTTTCAATTGGGGTCTACTAACTGGACCTCGTATTCCCTCTAACATTCCTTTCCATATTATAGTGTAGGTTTGTGGTTGGGACGTCCCTGAGATGTTGATAGATGAAGGTGTGTCCGTTAGTATTTTTTACTATTTTGCTTGGCAAGCTTTGGGTTGTCCTTGGCTTGCCCCGGTAACGCAGAATCTGTTAGATTTAAATAGAAGATCCAGTCAACCTTTAGGGACCCTTCCTCAGTTTCCCATAACTTTGGGAGGGAAAACTATCTTTATTGACGTCATGGTAGTCCAAGACCCCTTGGATTTCTCTTTACTCCTTGGGCGGGATTATGTCCATGCCATGAAAGCTATTGTGTCCACTCTTTTTCGTGTGATATATTTCCCTCCCGATGGAAGAATTGTGACTATTGATCAACTTTCATTCATTGGTCCTGATTGGATGAACTCCCTCAATGGTTCTTATATGCAAACGATATCACCCCCACCACATGTTAATTATGTGGCGTTGTCTCCCATGACTTCAGCTTCTGATGATTTGGATCCAGTAGTTGACATGGTGATCTCTTCGATCGGTATTTTAGAGCCTAATCTCTTTACCCCTATCGTGACCCTCGACATGTGTTCCTTCTAGAGAGGGTTTTTTCCATCATGTGAAGATCTCTTGGAGGCCATGACCGAGTTTTATCCCTTGACGTGGTGTCCTTCTAGAGCAAATTTATTTTGGAAGCCATGATCAAGAAGAGATATTTTGAGCATGCTTTTCTAATTTCAAGCTCGTTAAAAAATGAAACCAGCCTTGAGCATGATTTTCTGATTTCAAGCTCATTAAAAAATGAAACCAGTTACAAGGATAGTTTTTGCGTCTCTATGGCAACCTCGTTAAAAAATGAAACTGAGGTTAAGAGAATAGTTCTTGTTTCTGTGTCAAGATCGTTAAAAAATGAAACAGAGGTCTGGGGATTGAACTTGGATTCTCAAACATAGTTCTTGTTCCTGTGTCAAGCTCATTAAAAAATGAAATAGTTTTTCCCCCTCTTCGATTGAGTCAAGTACTTCGTTATGTATAGTATTTGAAGCTTATTTTCATAATCCTATTTTGTTGGATGAAACGAAGCTTGGGGGGAAATGCTTTCAGCCTCTAGACTTCACATTGAAATTGAGCCGCTAGCTTCTTAAGCTGGAGGCTAAGTACCAATCATCCCTGAATAATGAATTGGGAAGTTCAAGCATAGTTTTCTCTGGTTCAAGCTTATGTAAAAATGAAACCACCTACCTCAAGCATAGTTTCCTCTAGTTCAAGATTGTGTAAAAATGAAACCATGTCCAAGCATAGTTTTCTTTAGTTTTAATCTTGTGAAAAAATAAAATCTATCCCAAGCATAGTTTTGTTTTGTTTTAAATCTTGCGTAAAAATGAAAATAATCCCGAGCTTAGTCTTTGTTCTTTCTCATGCTCATAAATACATAAGAATAAGTTACCGAGCTTAGTCTTTGTTCTCTCTCATGCTCGTAAATACCTGAGAATTTAATCATGTAAACTTTTATAACGTTTTCGGACTCGTAAAGGTTATACAAAAAAGGAACCCCCTAGAGTTCCCTTTAAGCTCTTTTCAGACTCTCTAAACATGAAAATATTGTCAAGCGATATTGTTATTTTCATGCTCATTAAAGTATTTGAAGAAAACGTCTGTTGAGTAGTCGATTTTCTATTTTTCGGTCTCATGAGACTATTTTACGAAAAAGGACCTCACGGAGTTCTCTTTAAGTGTTTTGCAGACTCTCTAAACATGAAAAACCCCCGAGTTTTCTTTCTTTGGACTCGTAAAACAAACGTTGAAAGACCCATATGGGACCGAAACACTCCTTAGGTTTCGTTAAACATACTCCGAAGGACTCACCTAAAGGATGATGTTACCGTTCAAGAATATATTATCCTCCTCAAGATTGTGTAAAAATAAAGAGGTACTCGCCATAAATGGTGGGGGGGTAATTTGGAAAGAAATGTATCTAAATTTGTATTCTATGGAAGAGTTTCTTTTGAACATGACACCCTTTCACTCGCCTTGTGTCTAGGTTGGAATATCTTCTTGTCCCTTGGTCATACTCCTTTATAATATTGCAAATTGGTCTGTGATCCCTGTTGTTGAGTCAATGTTTCCAAGACAGTTGTCGTGTCGTCAATATGTTCAAACAGAAGTTCAACCCAAAAATCCTTCTATTGCGTCAGCCGTTTCTGCAATCCTTAAGCCTTCTATTGCATCGGCCATTTCTGCAATCCTTAAGCCTTCTATTGCATCAACCATCCCTGAGTCAATCCTGAGTCATTGGTTACTCTGATCTACTTCAAATCTTGTTACCTATTTCGTGTCATTGATGGGGGATACATTAAGGCCCTCCTGTGACGAGTCTTTTCCTGTCAACTTCAACTCATTATATAGGAATTATACTTAGAAATTGATCAGTACCTTGGAACATGCATGCCTCAATGACAGGTTTCCTCGCTTTCTATAGTGGGTTTCCATTATTGACCCCTGATCGGGAGATTCCACTGAGTGTTCGACTTTAGCTCATTAATTCACATTTTTTGGATTGCACTAGTGTACCTTGGGAGCCATTGAAATTAATGGTTATTTCCCTCGCACTTGTTAACGATTCTCACCATTGACCAGTAATCAAGTGGTTTCTACTATGTTCGACTTTAGCATCTGTAATCAAATGGCTAGATTCATACTATAGAGTGGTGGAGATGAAGACCCTGAATCTTTTCTCACAGATTCAGGTCACGTTGGAGTATATTCAGTTTGTACTGTTGTATATATCCACATTGTATGTCTCGTGGCTATGTTCAATTTTGAGTCTTTAACACATAGATCCACAGTGTATCTTTGGTGGCTATGTTCAGATTTGGGTCATACTGTCATGGATCCACAGTGTATTTTTGGTGGCCATGACCTGTCTTATTTGACATGGATCTTTTCATGTCAGCATTTATTCTTTGAGTCATTAGTATTCTGAGTATGGTAATGCCTACGTCAGTGATGATATATTATTGTATTGTATTTCCTTGTTTGTTGGCAGGTTCCCGACCGATTGTTCCTTGTTCCCTACACACACTCGACAAAGTATTTCAGCTATCACTCTGTTCTAACTTCATACTTTGGGGGGCTCTCTATTACACAATATTTTCTTCACCCTTATGATTGTTAATGATGTAAACCTATATGTTTCCTTCAGAGGGGTCAATAGCCTGAATTACTTAAGAAAGAAGGGAGAAGAACTTTTACTGAGAGAATAAGTTGTATTTTCCTTTGTAAAAACCCTATTAAAGAGGATTTTTGCAGGCTGTTCTATACACAGGGTGCAGAAATTCCCGATTTCTATAGGTTGCATTATATCTAGGCTATGGAGTTTCCACAAGTTACCCTATGGCTAGGGTGTGACGGCCTTCGTACATGGGAAAAATGAGCATTTTCTCGATGCTTCTAGAATGAAAATCTTCTATGGTGAGGTGGCCTCCAAACGTTTTGGATCTTACTCACTTTCATGATTTAGTGGGATCATCCTAACCTCCTCACCTTATCCTCTTCATATTATAAAAGGAGAGGAGCTCTCATGGAGAAATTTAGTTGTTTTTGGCTTGATATTGTTATCTTGGTTAGAGTGGCTTTGAGCTTTGCTTTGTCAAGATAGATTGTGAGTAGCTATCAGATCTATGATCTCAGAATCCATAGAGTAGAAGTGTGTGGGAAGCAAGGAACTATTGGAAGGAACCTGACAACATCAAGGCATCTGGTTGTATCTTTCTTCCACATTCTTTAATACAAATATACTTTTCTTTTCTATATGAATGTTATTTGTTCATATTGTATGATTCCTTGATCACGTACATAGTTTCATATCAAATAGACTTTGTTATTATTGTCTTCGTTGGCTTGTGTTTCTTTACATATATTTCTCCATAAACCTTGTGACGAAGCTTGGATTGCATTGGAAAAGTCAGATCTTCAATATTTAAAAGGTATGTTCTAGATCCATTTCTCATTTGATAATTGAATGCTAAGGAAAGAGTAGTGTACTGTCTTGTTTCGTTCTAGTTTTGTAGTGAAGCTAGGGGATTGATTTGTGTTTGCACTTAACAATTAGCCCGATAACACAAGGTGATTAGGAGAAGTATTTTTTGAGAATATTACCATTTATAGGGAGGTCCTCCATGTCTCCCTCCAATGTCTTAAGTCTTAAAGTCCCTGACCCAATTTTCTCATGAATTTTATATGGGCCTAGCCTTATGGAATTTGGTGTGCTTCCCTTTCATTTCATTTGCCTTATCCCATTTACGAACTAGATCACCTTCTTGAGAATATTTATTTCCCATAGTGCTTTTATAAAACCATATTTTGATTAGTTCTTGATGTTGTACTAATTGTTTTTTAGATTTCACTCTTTCTTCTTCTAAATGAAGGAGCATGTTCAATCTTTGTTGCATTACTGGACATTCCTTGTCTTGGACATATTGAGCTAGTTGCAGGGAAGGTAAGAAAGTATGGGTAGGTAAGATAAATTCTTGTCCATATACTATAAAGAAAGGATAATTTCCTAGGGAAGACTTATGAGTTACTCTATTGGTCCATAGGGAATCAGGGAGAGCCATATATCAATTTCTTTGGTGTTTTGTTGCAGTTATTTTCATAATTTTGATTACATTTTTATTGGTGGATTTTGCTAGCCCATTATCCTAAGGATAATAATTAGTTGAATAGTTAATATTGATGTTATTTTCAAGTTCAAATTCAATTAATTTTAATGAAGAAAAATATAATTTGGCATTTTCAAATACCAAATATTTAGGAACACCAAATCTAGTCAGAATATTAGTTTCAAGGAAAGATATCACTTGATTTTCATTCACCACCTTGAGAGGCATTACTTCGGACCATATGGTCAAATAATATACAATGGTTAGGATTTACTTGTACAATTGGGAATAGTTGGGGTTGATCTCTCCAATCACATCCAAACCCCATTGTTGAAATGGGTGTTTGATTGAAACTAGTTACAGAGGAAAATCATGTTTCTTCTGTCTTCCAACTGAATTTTGACATTATTCACATCTCCTCGCATACACATGTGAATCCTTGAATAAACTAGGCCAATAGTAACCTACCCTGAGAATTTTGTGTGCTTTGATGTCTCCCCTAAAGTGTCCTCCAACTGGAACATCATGTAGTTCAGACAAGACTTTTTTTGCATCATCCTTTTTCAGACATCTTAGGAAAACACCATCATAATTCTTCCTTAATAAAATCCTCCGATAAAGGTGATATTGAGATGATGTGATTCTAAGAGATATTTTATTTTTTGGTTCCATATACTTTGGATATGAACCATGTGTCAAATAGTACTTCAGTTTATAATACCATGGATCAATGTTAACAAGGATGTAGAAAACTTCTTTATCTAACAGACTTTGATCCTCATATAACTCATCTTCATCAATTTTCTCTTCTATTTATTCAACTACCAACTTAAAGAGTCCTTGCACTTTTACAATATTTGCAGGCCTTATGTCTATATCTTACTCTTGTAAGGATATCATTCAATTATCTATTTTGTCTCCCAAATTTCTCAGCACCAAGAGGCTTCTCACAGTAGGATAGGGAACTATTACTTTGGTCTTGGATTTGAGTAGGTATGGCCTAAAATGTTTGACTTACTTAAAAACTCCATATCCATGTTTATATACTTTTGGATAATCCATTTCTTCTCCTTGTAGCCCATAAATCATGAATTCGTTTTGGAATTCATTCCCTTCATCTTTTTTCTATGTGAGTATAGTTGCAAATGTGATCTTAGAAGCAAAGGTGTAAAGTATGAAATCTTTGTGAAAATAAAGGCTCATTAATGTAGGGGCATGTGTTATCTCTTCCCTGATTTTTGTGAATGATTCCTTCTCCTTGGGCTCCCATTTGTAATATTAATTCTTTTATATCATATCTTGAAGAACCTTTATAGTTTCAGCAAAACTTGGAATAAACCTTCTTCCAAAAATTATTTTCCCAAGAAATGATTGCATGGGATTTTTGTTATGGGGGAAATGAACTTTTTAGATGGATTTAGTTATTTTAGGTTCTATCATCATAGCATATTTAGATACAATAAATCCCAATAATTTTCCTTCATTGATTGCAAAAACATATTTCTTGGGATTCAGTGAAATGTCATACCTTCTACATATGTTAAAGATTTTTCTCAACTGGACTATATGTTCTCTTTTGTATTTGGAGAACACAGTTACATCATCAAGATACACTACCAAAAAATCACCAATTAGTTCTATGAATGCAATTCCCATTGCTCTTTGGAAGGTTTCCCCCACATTTATTAGTCTGAGTGGAATCTTCTTATCGACATAGGTTCCCCATTTTGTTTGGAAGGCAATTTTAAACTCATCACCATGGGCAACTAGAACTTGATTGTAACTAGAAAATCCATCTAATAATGAGAGCATCTTAGAACTAGAGACACATTGTAGGATTTTCTCCATGGGTGGCACATGATAATTGTCATTTTTTGAGGCCTTATTTAGGTTTCTGAAATCAACACACAGTTTAATATCCCCATTATTTTTCCTTACATGTATAAGGTTAGTTATCCACTAGGTGTGCCTAACTAGAAAAATAATTCTTGCTACCAAGAGCTTATTTAGTTCATCCTTGACTTTAGGTTCTAAGCTTGGATGCATCTTCCTCAATTTCTACTAAAAAGTATTTGTTTGAGGTTTCATGGGGATTATGTGTTGAATGATCTTGGTATCATATGTCTTGAGGTCATCGTATGTCCATACAATTATGTCTTTGTATTCCTGTTGGCGGGCGAAATTGACCGCTCGTCAACTAAAAGAGTGAATCTGGTCTGGGGTTGTCTAATTAACCCAAGCCGTTTGGATTAATTCACTCCGATGGGTTTAGCGGCTCCATTGGCCGATCTAAATTCTAAAGAAAGCGAAAAAAATAACTAAAGAAAATACAATACTTAAT
>SNQJ01S0006316.1:0-30494 GCA_010110895.2 Picea sitchensis
ATCCTCCATCACCTTGACCTTCCAGTATCCATCTCCCTTTTACTTGTCTAGTTCACATTATTCGTTTTATGTATTACATTTATTTTTCCCCTATACTGGTTTGCCATCACCTTAATCTCTCATTATCCTATATATACATATATATTAATGGTAAATTAAATGATGGATAATGATAAACTACAAAGATGAATGCATGCTTATAACTAGAAAAATGAAAATACATATATGTATATTTATTTTATAAACAATTTTAAACAAATAAAGTTAAGCATGTAAAAATTAAAAGGAAATGAATAATGAGCGCACATACTCTATGAGTTTTGAAGAGAAAAATAAAATAATATAACCAAATAAATTAAAAAGAAAAGTAAGAAATTCAAAGGGGAAAAAGGGGGAAAACCTAAGAGAAAAGAGAATTAGGGTTTGAGTCTGAATAAAAGGAAAAGAGGAGGGGGAAAGGGGGGGACTTTTGCTCAGATTGGTATGGTTATGCTTCCGGAATTGAGACTGACTGATTTCTGGTAGGAGTTGGGGATTCTCAGCAGACTTGAGTGGTAGCTCAGCCTTGGAGGTGAGCTGAGAAGCTAGTTACTCTCTGATTGTGTGTGGCCCCTTTGCGGCTCGGGGGGCTGAGGAGGAAGAAGAGTACCCCTAGCGTTTGGCTGGGAGGTACCGGTGAGTTTGTTGCGGTCGGCAAGCAAAAGCAGGAGCGGCAGGAGCACAGGAATCGTGGCGGCAAGCGAATAAGGCCAAGGTATGTTCCTGAACTAGTAGAGTAGAATGCATAAGTGATTTACTGCTGTGATTATGGTTGCATTGTTGTGGACTATTGTTTCTTCGTCCTTCATACTCTGTAAGAAAAATGGGGGCATTTCAGAAGATTTTCGTTTCTATAACAACGTAGTTGAGGGTTTCTGGTAAATGGCTGTGGGTTTTTGTTATTTCGTTTTTACCTTTCCATAGGAGGCAACCTCGTAGAACATGGAGCGGTTTTTCTTCTGTGGGTGTCGAGTTATACCATGGGCGTTTTTATTTGTTGGGTTTTCATTTGTACTGCGGGCAAAACCTTCTGTTTGGGGCGTTTTTTTTATTATACTGTGGGAATTTTACCTTGGTCATTTTTGTTCATTTGGTGGGCGAGTTATTTTTATACCGTGAAGCCTTCCCAAGTTGGGCGTTTTTCTTGATACAGTCAACCATTCTTGTATGGGGGCATTTGGCCACTGTTCCTGGGCTTGTTAGCATCTGAATTCTGGGCGTTTTTAGCCACGGGGTATGGAGCGATTGTGCTTTTACTCTGCGTCTTAAGGTTTTACAGTTGCAGTCATAAGGGTCTGCGTTTGATCTGCGTTACAGTATTAATGTCCGCGTCTTACTGGATTTAAATGGGGCATTTCTTTCTACGTTTGATGTACCTAAAAATTTGCTTTCATCTCTGCGTTGTAATGTATCTGCCTTCAATATCGCTGCGTCAACTTTTCCATTTAATAATTGTGTTTCATTCATACGGTTCCATTTTCATTTTAATGTTGTGTTAAATAGTATCGTTCAAATTTAGGGTTTTATCTCTCTGCATGTGTATTTCACCCTTGCGAACTGGAGGAGGTCGCTCCACCCATTCGTCCCTTATGCTTGTGTGTTTGTTGTGGGTTGCGGAGTCGTGTTACTCGCGATTGTGTGTTGCTGTGGGTCGTGGCGTTGAATATGCCTGGGCCGTAGGTGTTGTGTTAAACCAAATATCCGGTCATTCAGAATAGTAATGGTTGCTGTAAATAAAACATGAGACTCGTTTTAAGAAACCCATGTCATGTAATACCTTTATTTAAAAAAAAATCGTGTGATATAAAATGATTTAATGGTAATACCTTTTTTTTATGATTTTTTTTTTCACAATTTTATATATAGTATAAAATCCTTTACAGCGCATAAGCCGCAGTAGGTAGAATTCGGCGGACAGTAGCAGCGGTCATACCAGCCACACAAACCAAATCGATCAATACAAAAAATACAATAGCGGTTCTGTTGTTGGGCAGGGACAGCTAATGAGAAGTGAGCTAAAACAACGAGCAATTGTCGACCAAATATCAAACACATCCACCCTGATCCGATTACAATTAATTCACAAGAAACTGTCAAATTTCGGTGATCAGTTCCTCGGAGACAGTGAATACTTAATGGTAATACTTATTGGATGGATTATCACTCTTAAGAATTGATTTTTGATTTCGAATGGATAGTTTGTATTTTATTTAAAAAAAAAAAAATATTAAACTTTATAAATCAAAAGTAACTTTAAATTTCAAAATCAGAACCAATTAAAAAGAAAAATTTGACGTCTACCCTTCCTAAAATTTGCCAGTTAAAAACATTTTCAATGTAACACGGGTAAGGCAAATGATGATTGTCGTTCCTGTAATCTAGATGATATCCCGTCATTCCCAGATTCGAGGTATATCCATTTACATAAATGGATTTCCAGAATAGTTGTCTTTGTACCTGCTAAAACTTTAATGGCCAGGCTGCCCACCATGCTCCCTCTTTGCCCACCACACCAGTTCGACTGACGCCTTGTGCAGCTGTAACCAGCACACGTCAATCAATCTCAATTATTATTATTCGAAATCAATTAACCACGCGCACACGATTCTATCGGTTCCTTTTGTGTTTTTCCATATACCTACGTAGCAGGAAGAAGAAGAGGCTCAATCACCTTGACGGACATCACAATTCACCCAATTTCTCACGCAAGATACTCAGTTTTAGAGCACCTATCGGCCATGTAAAGTCTTCATTTAATTCTCTTCTCACGCATCTCCCTCCTCGACCCTCGCTACATTAATTCCGACCCATCTACTAGCCGATATGGTCATCCACATGTATAAATAAATACAGCTCGTAACTGTTCACTGTTAACCTAATTAATAACACTGTTTCTGACCACTCTGTTTACGTGTTCATACAACTACCCGGTTTTGAAGTTGGAGTCTTTTGAATGAAATATTATAAATTTAAAAAAAAAAAATGTGTTTGTAGGTGGAAAAGAATAATTAACAAAACTGGCCAATGTCAAACCCGTTTTTACCCCTAGACCCTTCCACAGTTGATTGTGCGATTGTACACACATTTTAATTTTGAAAAGTCATGTATTTATTTTCAATTAATAAAAAGGGGCATATTATTTATGGGAATTGAATAATTGGAAAATTCATTTGGTGGATAAATGAATATTAATTAATAATTCAAATGCGATTTTTTTTTATTTTTTTTTAATCATGATTTATGTAATTATGGAATAATGGTAATTTTTATTGACTTGAAAATAAGATTATTATTAATAATGTTGGGTTGTTGATCATTAATGTAATGGTTTAGGGTAGTTGGTTCGAGGTGTAGGAAGAGGTGGTCTAATTGTAATCTTATTGATTTGATAATGAGTTTATTGTTATTAATATTTGCTCAATTGTAATTGTATTACTTGTTAAGGTTGCATTAATAAAATTTGTTTTAATTTGCGATGTTAATGAGGATGTTAATTCGAATTATTAATATTGTTTAATTGGCAAGGATTATACTTGTTAATGGGATGGTTAACATTGTTTAATTAAAATTCTAGTGACGAAGCTTAAAACTGCAATATTAATCTTTGTTTAATCGCAAGGGTAATACTTGATTAAATGGCAATAATAACGTGTGTTTAAATTTGCAATGTTAATGATGATGGGTGATCGCAATGTTATTAATGGTTAACTGAAATGTTAATGATGATGTCGGATTGCAATGCTAACATTGTTTAAATGGAATGCCAATGACGAGGTTTAAATTGCAATGCTATTTGTCTTGTAAGGTTTTTACATATGCTATAATATTAACATTGTTTAAGCTGCGATATTAAGTACTGCTTAATAGAACGGTAATGCTTGTTCAAAAGGCAATATTAGTAATGGTTTTAATTTGCAAGATTATTGATGATGGTTGAATCACCCTGTTAATATTTGTTTAGTGGAGTGTTCGTGAGGATGTTTAATTGCAAGGGCATTATTCATTAAATTGAAGTGATAATGATAAGGTCTCCGTAGATTAATAATAATTAGTGTAGCATGTATCCTGATTGATGTCTTCGGGTCTCAATAGGAGTGGGTCATTATTAGAGTCCTCGGGACTTGCCCCTCCCGTAGTGTTCATGATTGTCTCTGATTTTGTACTACTTGGTGGTATTGTATTGCATAGTAAGTTCTTGTCGGGCGGGATATAGACACCTCTTGTAGATTAGTATTTATGTATGTGTGTAAATCCGGTGGAAGGAATCCAGTGCCGTATCAAGAGTCTCGGGATGTTTAGAGGCACAGTTCCACTCTTGCGACACCCTCTGAGCCGTATCAGTAGTCTCAGGATGTTTAAAGGCACAGTTCCACTACTGCGACTCTACTGTTGGATTCTTTCATTCTGTGACAGTACTGTGCCTAACCCCTGGTGTCCGTTTCTGCTTACAGCTGCTAGTTGCACGCCTTAGGTCAAGGGGCGTTTATTTCTCGGGTCGTCTTAATCATGTTCGCCTTACTTGCGCCTTGTTGGTTCGAGTGGTGACGTAGGGTCGAGGGGGTTGTTTCTTCTACACGCGCGCACACACGGTTAATAAACAAGAAAAAATTTGCACATGTTGACAGAGTGGTTGTCCTTAACTAGGAGGGTTCTTAAAATTTAGTTCTTTCCAATCCATTCCATCACTATTAGTTCATTGATGTTTCGATGTGTTATATGGAGGTTCCAATGAACTCATTGCTTGCCCAATGTTTCCTCGGGGTAGTCTATTGGTTCGTAAATTTGTTGTGTGCAATGTTTCCTCGGGGTATTTGTTGTGTGCTTCCTGATTGACGTGCATATACATAGATCTATAATTAAAATTATTGTCAGTTTACGATGATCAAAGGAGTAATTTACAATTCTTATCCTTAGTTTACACTTTTGGACTATATGTCAAGGATAGTTTTATATTTTTGTCAACAAAGTGTATTTACACCCCAACTTCTAGGTGTTTGATACATCTTTATATATGTTTTGTCTACAACATTCAATCTTCCCATAAAACAAGAGGAATGGTTGTAATATTGTTTAGTTCATACTATGTATGTGATGTAATTAGAGGCTTGTTATTGATTTATTTTTTTCAGGGGAGACTATATCTACTATCGACTATGAAATCTTGAGATTGAAGGCCAAAAATTTAAAAGAGTAAAAATAAAACTAGGTAAAAGCATTGTCAAAACTATATTGTTATTTTTTACCTTCTTGCATAATATCCTAAATATAACTTAGGAATAACTTAAAACACACAAATTGAAAGATGAAACAAATAATATACGTTGAAATCTATCAAATGAACACACACTCCACTTTACATACCAACATCAACCAAGTACTGAGTAAAAAGGGTAATTTTAGATTAGATGCATTTTCGTACACTAAGTGGGAGCGCTTGTTTGGTGCAATACAAGTTTCGTTGCATTTTTATTATTATTCAACTGAGTTGCACAATGGGTTGATAGATCACTTCGTAGTTTCTTTACACAATAGCAATGTTGATGTGTTAGAGTCGTATCAGTACGAATTGGCATCTGATTTTATATTATCAGATGCACATGATTCATGATGTTTGATACATATCTTTCAAGGATGAGATTATTTTCATTTATAGGCCAACACAGACATGAGATAGGGATTTCGGGAGATATGTTTTATATACGGTGACTATCCAATTAGATAAATATATTAATTATAATATGTTCACTAACAAGGAAAAGAAAATATTTGTCATTTAACAAAAATGAAAATACAGATATGTATTGCATCTTTTTCCATGACGTTAATACTCTTAATGGTCATTACAAATAATTACTTTATAAAAAATTATCCATATGCATTTTGGGAGGATCCAATATTTACTTGTCCCTCATGTGAAAATACATTCAATACGATTGGAAACATTATGCATGATATGCATTCTCATGGATTAAACATAACAATAACTATTACTATTACATCTAGTTGTGGAGATAGTCTCTTCAATTGAATTTTCTATTCAATAGAAATAAAGTTCAATGTACATTCTTTGATACTTTATGCTCTACAATCCTTCTGTAATGCAGTTATAAGTGGAAATCAGAAAGCATTACACTGCTTGCATCAATATTTGACACATGATCTCATACAAAGCATGGCAGGACTTGGGAGTTGGAGAGCATATCTAATAAACCTGGCAATGCCATATGAGAAGCATAATATAGAGGGTGGTCGATTTTGTTTGCAGTGGATATCAATCCATTCAAATCAATTATCCAATTTTGGTCGTCCCTTGCAATGGCATTGTCAACTTCGACTCCATTGATTCAAACTGTGATAAAACAATTAATATGATATCATCTAAAACAAATACATCACACATCATGTATGAAGGGTTGGTAAGAGAGAATTGATGTAAAGAATGCACTATCCATTGTAACCAGCCTTCACTAAGTCTAAACATGATGCATGGGATCAATTTCCATATGGAGAACTTTCAAATCTACAAAGTAAAATCAATCACATAATGCTTCCTACACATGTACTAGAAAAACATCAACATTCATGTGATAGAAATTATTAAGAGAAAATTGATGTTGACAAATAACATTGATGAATTAAATCTCGATTGTCATGGAGTAGTGGAAATATTGAGTAAAGTGCGTAAGCTAACTTATTACAAACTGAAAAAAATTATACCTGCAAAAAATACTTGCACTAACACATTCCCTAGTCAACATAACAAGCATATGGAAAGTGGTCAAGCCAATCAACATATTCTCCATGTACATTATAAGAAAATAGGGGTGTCGACAGATAATAGTTACAGATTCATCATCACTTTCCATCAAGCAAAATGATTTCCGATTGAGAGGAATAACCTCACTTACCGCAAATTGAGAAAGCACATACGCAAAAGAAAAAAATGCGATTTTATATTTCCTGTTGGCAATGCTACCGATAAGAGGCCAAAAATAAAATATCATAAATGAAAGAAAACACTTTGCAGTTTAAACAACAAAAATGACAAAGACAACCACTAGGCATTTCCATCAAGGAAAGAAATATGCAAAGCAAATCTATATGAAACAAATTGAAGACAACCCTCGGAACAAATGTGCAAATTGTGAAGAACTGCACTTTGCAAAGAACATTAAATGTTTCACTCATGATTTGGAAAAATAATATGTGAGCTTGACATTGAATGAAATAATGTTCTCCGCTATAAAAATATGAGCTGTATGCAAAATATCAATTCAAAATGGAAACGTATTATAGTTTGCAACATCTGAACAAATAATATATAAAACACCACTACCATATGTAAGTACACTTTCAAAACTTTTTTTTTTCCAAATTTTTTTTTCTCGAATTTATATATCTTATAAATTCATTTACAGAGTAGGACAGCGGTCCGATTAGACACTAAGCACCAGCTGTCAAGGATTCAGGCATGCCTTAAGCCACCAAAATACTAGACATTCCATACAAGTGAAAACGAGAATAAAAGCACGAGGATTACAAACTGGCAGCCACAACCAATGTTCTTCTCCAGAGCAGAAACAGCACAAGCAACTTCATTCAAAAATATTTAACGAGGTGATGGGACTCTCGATCCCTCTATCACAGTGATAGATCGAGAGTCTCCCAACCACTTCAGATAGGGCCCGCTTGGAAAGTGCATCAGCTATCCTATTATACATGCGAGAAACATGCAGAAAATTGATATTGGAGAAGCGCTGTAAAAGATCTCTCGATTTTTGCATCCAGCCTTCTAAATGGATGGAGTTGAGCTTACACTTGTTAGAGATCCAGTCGATTATCACTCTCGAGTCTCCCTGGACGTAGAGGTCATCGATAGACCATATAGCGGCGAGGGTGAGCGTGGTCCAAAGGCCCAAGAGCTCAGCTTTTGTATTTGAACCCGGGCCACAGTTGATGAACCAATAAGTGATTCTGGACTGGTGTGTTTTGAAGAAGCCTCCGGCACCACATCTGGCCCCATTGGACTGTGCAGCTCCGTCAAAAAAGGCCATTGTGTGACCCTCATCCAAATCTAAAAGCATAGCACGAGGAGGGGGATCGCTGGAAGTGATTTGTTTCCACTTGAAAGAGGATAGAGTTTTGAAGAATACCCTTTTCTATGATGGCATGGCGTCCTCAAAAAGCACACGATTCCTCTCCAACCATAATTGCCAACTGTAATAAACCACCAGGCTGTGAGGGGCTGATTTAGTACTGAACCAACGAGTGAAAACATCAGTGATGGATGAGCCGCACCAAGGAACCTGGAGAGAAAAGAAATTGGATACCTGCTGCCATACGACTTTTGAAAACGGGCAATAAATCAGAAGATGAAGGAGGTCCTCAGCCCCAGATCTGCAGAGTGGGCATATACTCGGCCCCACCCAGCCACGTCTTTGCAAAACAGCCCAGGTGAGAAGTTTATCTAAACCAGCCAACCATGCAAATAATTTTAATTTTAGTGGCAGTTGTAGCTTCCAGAGTTTGAGACTCCATGGCGAAACAGGACCAGCGATAAGCTGTTTTTGGAGGGCAAAATATATATTTTTTACAGTGATTTTGCCAGATCCATCACCACCGACCCACATCAATACATCAAGCTCGGCCTTCAGGGAAATGCCGGCCCCTTTAAGAGCTGTAATATAATGAATCCACTCCGAAGCAAGTGGTTCGCTAAGCCGTAGGTCGCTGGTAGACAGCCAGTCATCTGGCAAAGTGGACGCACCAGATCTTGATCTAATCTGTGCGAGTGTAGATAAATTGCAAGCCCGGAGGTGAAGTCTCAATGCTGGAGAAAGGATGGATCGTTCTCTCAAGCCTAGAATACAGTCCCTGCCAATTTGAATCTCCAGTCCCTCCCCCGGCTTCCAGCAGAGCCAATGTAAAATCACAGAGGAAGAAGCCACTAAACCTTTCCAAAATGGAGAGGCTCTCGCCGACTAGAGTATAGGTTTGTGAAGCCAGTGAAGGAGCGAATTAGTATCCAGGTATTTGTCACAGATAATTTTATGCCAAATGCTGTCAATTGAGACCGCTCTCCAAATAGAGTTGGGCAAGAGGGCCACATTGAAAATGGATAAGTGTTTTAGGCCCCATCCCCCTTCTCTCTTCGGTCTAGAAATTAACTGCCACTTACAAAGATGCATACGGTTCTTGTCAGAATTCCCACCCCACAGGAACTTGAATACTAATCTGCACAGGAAGATAACAATCTTAGAGGGGATCCGCTCCAACATCATCCAGTAGACAGCTAGGCTCTGGAGAACAGATTGGACCAGAATAAGCCTTCCACCTAATGACAGCCACTTATTGCACCAGAATTCTATTTTTTTCTTAAAAGAGGCCACCAGCGAGCTCCAGTCTCCAGCGGATGAGGCTCCCATCTTCAAGTGGAATCCCAAGTAGTTAAAGCCATCACCCAGATTCTTAAAAGAGAGAGGGATCGTGGCTTTGAGAAGAAGAAGTTCGGAATCTGAAACACCCCAGTGGTGAACTGATGACTTAGATGGATTAATGGATAATCCTGACACCAAGCAGAAGCGTTGAAGCACCTCAAGGATACAATGCCATTCAGCAGGGTCAGCCATGGACATGATAAGAACATCCTCTATGAACATCAGATGGACCAGCTTAACAATTTTAGAAACCTTGATACTCGAAATTTTAAGCTCGGAGAAGCTTCTTGAGAGGAGAATACTGAGTCCTTCCATAATCAAGATGAAGAGATATGGGGAGAGTGGACATCCCTCACGAAGTCCTCTCTCACTTTTGAAGAAATTAGTAGGATCCCCATTGATCAATACATCAATGTTGGCACTTGTAACGCAGGCAAGAGTCGAATTTATAAACCTGTCTCCAAATCCAACCACGTGGAGGATCAGCCTCAAGAAGTCCCAATCAATGCAATCGAAAGATTTCTTTAAGTCCAGCTTCATGATTAGTGCCTTAAGGTTTTTCTGTTTGATACTGTGTAAGCATTCATGGGCAGCTCCAATTGCATCGTGGATTCTTCTGCCCTTCAAAAAGCCTAATTGTTCCGCAGAGAGGCTCCTTTCAAGAAAGGGTTTAATTCTGTTGGAGATGACCTTCGATATAATCTTGTAAATGAGATTACAAAGTGATATCGGACGGAAGTCGTTGAAGGATAAAGGGCTGCCGTCTTTTGGGATCAAAACCAAGAACGTTGAGTTAATACCACCAGTAATCTTACCTTTTAATCGGGTGTCCTCCACCATTTGAAGGAGCTCCTCTCCTATCAGATCAAAAAAGAAACAAAAAAATTCTGAAGTCCAGCCGTCTGGCCCTAGGCTTCGCTCAGTATTGAAATGAAAAAGGATGTCTTTGATCTCAGCGATAGTCACAGGCTTATAGAGTGTATCAGCTTCAACGCTAGTGACCAAACGGGGGAACAGACCCGTGGTTGACCCTTTTTCCTGTAGGTTGAGCGCTCCAGTAGCTTTAAATAAACCCGAAAAGTGAGTGACAACCTCTTGTTGTATGGCTGCCTGTCCCCGAACCTCAACACCACCATTAATGATGCGCCAAATCATCTTTTTATGCCTATTGTGGCTTGCAACTTTGTGGAAGAATTTGGAGTTTGAATCTCCACTTTTTAACCAAGTAGCTCGACTCCGGAGCCTCCAAGCAAATTCTTCAGCCCTTAAGATGGAATCTCTGTTGCCTTCGAGTCGCTTTAATCTTTCTGACTCCTCCACCGTCCAGGATGCATTAGGATATCTGTTGTTGAGTGTTGAAATCTCCGCTTCCAGAGTGAGTAAACGTTCGTGGCCTTCAATCTGCTGAAGATGGAACCAATGCTTGGACTTTGCCTTAAGAACCTTTAATTTCCACACTAATCTATCCTGTGGATTGGTTTCATAATTGAATATCGGGTCTGTCCAGGTCACATTAACAAGCTCAATGTAGGCGGCCCTTGAAAGCCAGGAGTGATTAAACTTGAACGGAGGAGGCTTGGGGAGCTCCGTAAGACTAAGCTGTAGATAAACCGGGGCGTGATCGGAGAAATAGGGGAATTCCACCCACGATGAGGCCTGTCCTGTAGTGGCCAATAAATTTGCAGCCACAAAGAATCGGTCCAGTCTTCTTTCAATGGCATTTGGACCGGTCCTACCATTCCGCCAGGTAGGGGCTAGCACGGTCGGTCGAATGTCCAAGAGGTTGTTTTTAGAAAATATCTCTTTGTAACGGGCTCCAGAAGGTTCTGACATGTAGACACCACCCCATGATTCATCTGCCTCAAAAATAAGATTCAGATCGCCTCCTAAAATGAGATTGTTCAATGAGACAAGACCACATTCCTCAAGCTGTGTCCAAAAAGTCGATTTTTCTGTGCAGGGTCCATAAATATTGAGGAAAGCCAAATCCAAATTAGAGGCTAAACAGTAGCCCCGTAACAGAATACCTCCACACGACAAGGAGGGTTTTAGAGAAAGAAGGCTGGGGTCCCAGGCCACCAGCAAACCTCCGGATGTACCAAAGGAGCTCACCGCCGCTGAGAACCAGGAAGGACGGAACTGGTGAATAAAATCTCTTGCATTGTGATCAGCTGTAAGAGTCTCTTGAAGGAAGATAAGATCTGGCTAGGAGCGTGCCAGTAATCTGCGGAGGGAGGCAGTCTTAAGGGGGCCTCCGATCCCTCTAATATTCAATGAGAGCACGATCATTACTTTGATTGTGCCAAGGCCTTCGCTGCTCTAAGCGCCTTACTATCCAGAGAGGACATAGATGAATCCGGTTGCTGGGTACTTTGGGTCTCCTTCTTCTTCCTTGAACTTCGAGTTTGAAGAGGAGAAATTTCGGTGGCAATACCCCTAGACCAAGCGAAGGATTTGTTCTCCCCTTGTTTTGAATTTGAAGTGCCAGCTTCGACTGCAGTAGAAATGATTTCTTTGCCCCGAAAAGTAGGTAGAGGTGGAATGGAAGTTAGGTATAAGGATGTAGGTGATGTGGGCCTGTGCACATCCAGGATAGTCGTTTCCTCCTCATCCGGCTGGCTATAGCCAGGGAGATCCCGTGAGTCTATATGTGCAATCGAGGGGGGAGAATGTGAGTCGAGGTGCACCGGCAAGGTAGTAGAAAGGGGAAGAGAGGGGTCGGCATAAGAAAAAGGGGTAGGAGAAAAGTTATCAGAGGAGGGAGTCGATCCGTGAGTGAAGAGGACAGTCGATTCAGGAATGGAGCTAGGTTCGGGAAGGGAATAGGGAAGGGGAGGCGGGGTCTCTACGCCAGTGGGATTGGAGAGCCAACTGAAGGAGTTGATAAATTCAATCTCTGATGCAGTGAGAGTATGGAAAAGGGACGGGCAAAGGTTTTTTAGTTTTGTAACAGGTTTTTCGACCTGATCCAGATCGGAAGGAAGGAGACCAGGATTCTCATCCAGGTAAGCCAGGGAGGGATCGGCTTCAGTGTATTCCAGTGGATTAAGTAGAATCTCATCCTTATCAGAACAGGGGCTCATAATCTTACCAGGGAAAGTATGTCGAAGATGGCCCGTTTCACGACATATATTGCAGCGGAACGGGAGCCCAAGATAGTCTAGAGTCTGCCGGTGAGTTCGGCCACGCCATTCTATGTCCAGCTTGTCCGACAATCCAGAAGTAATGTCGATTGCAACCAGAACCCTGCCCATAAGCCGCGATGGGCTCTTAAGAGACTGTGTATCAATGGTGATAAACTGGCCAAGAGCATTTCCAATATCTCTTAAGGATCCTTCGTTCCAAAGATGTAACGGTAATCCCGGTAGAAGAAACCAGAGGTGTCGGTTTTGAAAATAATCAGTGTCAGGGTTGAAAGCCAGTCTCCATCTCTTCAACATAATGCTGCTACCCCCGTAGGTCCAGAAGGAGGAGAGTAGCAGAGAGGCATCAGCAGGAGTCTTACACATAAAACAAAGCCACCCTTTTTTAAGGAAGAGAACCTTCGGTGAGTAACCTAGAAGAGGTAGCCACGTTAGCTGGATCCACTCCTACAGGGGAAGTCTGCTTAAAATCTTGTAAGATACTTGACCTACCAGTGCACTGGTCGACATTTTACAAAGGTCTTCCAGACCAACACCATCACCCAACACTAAGCGCCTTGTGGATTTGGAAGGTTTCCACACTTTTCGATTATGAGGAGTCCTATAAGTAGGCAAGGGGACTTTTCTGGTGTCCAGTAGGGGATCTGGAATAGGTAATGGTCTAAAGGGGCCAGTGTGTACCCCAGAGTTAGTGAGTGGAGGGGGAACAGATGCAAAAGGAGTTTCGACAGGAACAAAGGGTGCTGGAGAAATAATTAAACAGGAGGAACGACTTTTTTCATAAGCATCCACCTTTTCAAAGAGACCTGTCTGTTGCCAGATCAGCTCATCTGACTGGTTCATTAGGCAGTCTGTCTTGATATCCATAACCAAAGGCACGGTGGGGGACCAGGTTCCCACCAAAGAACCAAAAACAACCGGTCGAGAATGAGAAAGAGAAGGACAGTCAGGGGACTACAGAACTGTAGCACACTGGTTGGGCTAGAAGACAAAACTGGACCACTTGATGTTCCCTTCTACCAGTCAGACTGACTATAAAAACTCATGGGATAAAGACTGTCAAAAGGAACAGGAGACAGACTAAACAGAAAGGTCACGGGCCAACGTAAGTGGGGTAGGCATGGCAGTCGGGTCGAGATGGTGGGAAGGAAAAAACAATGATCAGGCTGACCAGGTTAGTAGAACTGAAGCACAAGGCTAGACTAAAGAGACAAAACAGGGATCAGTAACAACTTACGCTTCTATAAAAGTGACTAAAGACAAACAACGCAGAGGGAAACGCTTGCCTGCCAAGATTTGAATACAGTCGAAACAGAAAAAATAATGGATCCAGGTATGTCATCCAATAAGCACCCAGGTATGTCATCCAATAAGGGACTGTGTGTTGTAAAGCTCAAGATGGAGGAAGAAAAGTCTCCTGAATCGCCTGGTTCGAAAAGTCACCATTTTCCCGCTTCACCTCGAATCGATGTACACTCTCAAAACTTAAAGCGTAACTTGTATCGTTACGAATTTAATTTGTATATACTAGACCATGGGGTTATAACCAATCTCAAATGGGATTGATACGATCAATTATCAACTTGCCTATCCATATAGATGTTGTTCATAAACCATTGCCACAATTCATGAATGAAACAATGACAATTCTTCTTTCATTGAAGAGGCAACTGCAATACAAGAATTCATACCAAACATGTAAAGTAGATGTAAACATCATCATGAGAGCATTAAAATAATTATGTTCCAAAATTTTGTATAAAGTTGAAAACATATGTATAAATAAGGGCTGGAATCATGTTGTTGAATAATACTGTGCCAAATCCATGAAAAATGTGAGTAATAGTCAAAGTGATACTGATGAAGAATCATATAGTGAAATACCTACTAGGAAATTAATACATGGATTCACAGAGTTGCAATGCATCTGTAACTTGCATGATAAGATCATCCGACTCGTACCTGGTGAAGGACAATGCCCACATGGAATTTTCAAGGAAAAATATGCATAAGAAATTAATTTCACAACACTTTTCTATGGAGACACACGTGACAATGAAATCACAAAACATTTTAGCTACCAAAGAATGGTACAATGGGAGTTTCTACAAGCAAGTGGTGATTTCTCATGTCACATCACAAATCTATTTTTCAAAACAATGCAGATAATAATTGAGAAAGTGCTCTCATGCATATGGGTGTGAATAAGAAAATGTCTACGAGGAAGAAATATATTAGAAAAAGATGTCAATTACAAATCAAACTTAGATAAAATCTTGAAATATGATATTGGATACATAGATTTCAATAAAATTCACATCTGTCCTCATTACATGCAATAAATCAAGAATAATCTATTTGCAATGATCTAAAAATTGCAGACTCCAAATTTTTTCATCACATTTACAATTAGTGAAAAAGGAAAAAGAGCAATAAAGTTGAAACATTGGAAGTCGGTGACAACGACTACCTCATAAGAAAAGACCCAGTCACATGTACTCATTACTATAGACATAGAATCAATGCTTTAAAGAAATTTATATGTCATGATGATACATTCTTTAGAAGAATATCAAAATAGTACTTTGTAACAATTTTATGGAATAGGGGAAGTGAAAACAAACATGGGATATTGTGGATAGAAGACACTCCAATATATGGAAAGGATAGTCACTCAAAAATCAAGAAGCTTTTGGACCAATACATAACCTGTGACATGGATCGTTTGTATCTAGAATTGACCAAAGTGCATAGGACATACCATAAAAGAAGATATAAAAATGAAAGAATTCAAATTGCATATACAACTTCCATGTGCCACCAATGAAAATGACAAATTCATCGAACTGATTGGTTTAGTTGACAAAGATCTCATTGAGAATTTAGATTCCCATTAACATTTCTAGAGCAAAGAAATTACAATGAATTAATGAGCTTCAAAGACTTCTTGATGGAACTGAAGATTACAAAATATGAGTACATCCAAGTAATACAATCTACACTAAAGAAACAAACAATCTTCCTTAAATGAAAACCCTCACATATTTGGAACAAAAATTTCACCAAGGGCATGCAAAATATATGGAATGTGAATACAAATGCACACTATGCACTCAATGCATTGGTTGCAACATCATATTGTAGCTCATGCATGACCAAAGTTGACAAATCTATGATAAGTGCATTTAGCATAATACGCAATGAACATGAAAGAGGTCAGATAGATGTTATGCAAATGATATGTATAATTGGAGATACATTGATTGATCTTAAACAAATGCCAGCTCAAAAAATGGTCCATATTGTGCTTTCCCTTCAATTAAGTTGCAACTCAAAGGAAAGYGTATTYATAAACACATCTCCACTCSATCAATGCACGTTCATGATTAACCCACCATTCCTACTAAAACAAGAACCCGATAATTCAGAAGATGTGATGTGCCACTCTATTATTGATTACTACATTGATCATCCACCTTCTATTAAGCATATCTTCCTTTCACAATTTGTATCAAATTAAAATAAAAATTACACAGACATATGAAAAAGAAAAAAACCAAATGTAATATGGTTTGTCAAATGCAAAACGTACATTGACTACAATTTTTTTTTCGAGAGAAACGTCTGCTATATGTTTCATTCAGACATAGTGAAGACACATTAAAATATAACTTCTATACATGGTAAGTTGCATAAACACTCTATGAGAATACAATACAAATCAGTGAAGCTAACTTTACATACAACATCGACCCAACATGGCGTGATTTAGAAAGTCTCCTTGAGAAACTAGATAATCTTGTGAATGTTGATGATACATCAACAAAACTATAAAAACCTAGAGTTTATTGTGAAGACTATGACTTAGAAAAAGGCCTACAATGTCCTAGACAAACTGATAAGGGAAAAGGTATCAATATCACGTTTCAATTCACAAAATATCCATTTTTCCTTGAAAATGAAGGATATTATAGAACAAAAAAGCTACTAAATAGAGAGAAAGAAGCAATTTTCAAATATATTTCATTGAGGAAATGTAAGGACATAGAAATTTCCATGCACTTTTTCCTTATGGGGGGGAAATAATGGGAAAGACATTTACAATGAAATCATTATTCCAAATGCTTATACGAATATATGATGCATTTAGTAAAAGTGACCCTTTGAAGACGAAGGGATTGATACTTTCATATACAGGTAAAGATGTATATAATGCAGGTGTAACAACAATCCTCTCTGCGTTTCTTATACATTTTATCAAGTCCCATTTTATTCCACTTAGAAAAGAAATGTTAGACACCTTGTCAAATATTTATGAAAAAATACAACTTCTCTTCATAGATGAAGCATCTTCTATTGGAAGTTCATTATTATATGCCATTGACAATCGACTGAAGAAAACAAAACATGTTCAAACCAAATTCTTTAGGAACGTTGATTTCATATTGTCTGGTGATATTTACCATGAACAACCCATACATGATTCTCTAATTTTTGAACAACTTATTATGAACATGCAAAGAATAACACATGACTTCTGGAAAGACAATATAAAATGATTTGAATTACAAACTATAATGATCTAGAGAAACAAAAATTTTAATGCAATTCTGAATAGAATTCGAACAAACAACCAAACAAGTGATGAGTTGTCATATATCAATACACCTTGTGTGTGACCTGCACCAAATGACCCAACATTTCCATACCTATTTTACAATAACAAGGATGTTGCAATGCATAACAAGTACATTCTATCACTCATGTGTGACAATGAAATTATCATCAATGAAATTCCCCGTGAGGATGAGAACCATGACAATGTGCCATACCATCAACATACAACCATTTTTCCTTCGCAACTCGTCTTAAAATTAGACATGCTAGTTGAAATATATGTGTGCAATTATGATTCACAAGATAGCCTGGTCAACGATATGGATAGAATAATAAAATCATATACAAAAATAGATAAGATTGTTGTTCCATGGATTAAGTTCCATGATCCACACAATGGACATCAACATAATAACAAGTTATCTTATCTATATATTTCAAACACTCCCTGTGATTGGATACCTTTACTACAAAAAGAAAAAAAATATCGACAACAACAAAGACAAGTCTATTGGATATCCAAAAACAATTTCCAACTCAACTTGCATGTACACATACAATACGCAGGTCACAAGGATTAACACTTGATAGTGTTTTGTTTGGCCCTACTGAAATATAAATAGATGGATTACTATACATAGATCTATCTCATGTAAGAAACATGGAATCCTTATATTTTTAAAATTCTCTTACAAAGGATAACTTATAAGGTCAAACATAATGTTGATATTCAGATGCAATGCCTTCATAGTAGCTCCAAAAGGATTCTAGAATATGGTTACCTATCCATACAGTCATAATAATCCATTTCAATTCTCTCACTAAACACATGCAACCTAAATGAACATATTAATGATATACTCAATGATTATGACACAACGCAATCTGATATTCTATTCCTATAAGAAACATACATGGAATTATGCATGGAAAATGAACAATTTTTAAACTTCAATTGCATATCAAATTGCATTAAACATGGAGTGATGACACAAGTAAAAAACACATACCAGTTCTTCAACATATGCATTTCAAAGAACAAAATCTTGAGGTAGTGCTTGCAAAGGTATTAGTCATGACTCAAAAATTAGAATATTGAATATGTATTATATTCTACATGCAACTTTGACCAACATAATAAATGCCATGGAAAAATCATTGCACCGTTTACATTTGAACGAAATCATTATAATTTTACAATACCTCAATATTGACATGGTACATAGCAATGACAAAACAATAAAAATAGAGAACTACATGTGAAATTACAATCTCCACCTCTTATTATGAAGGTAAATCATGTACATAAAACACTTATTGATCATGTATGGTAAAATATGCCCAATGTACAATCCAAACTCTTTATGTTAGATGCAGATTGGACTAACCATGATGCAATTTGTCTTCTACTTGAGTTACGAAATACATATAAAACATAATATAAAATCGCATATTCCCATGTGTCAAAGCATACTTGCATATATTTTTTACATATATACAAATCCCCCTTCTCTTTCCAATGGATCAAAATTTTTTGGCATGGATGGAAAAAGGTTCATATAGTACATACGTAACTAATCAATGGAAAAAAATACATTACTTATTTGGATTGCATCTAAATGAAATTTATTTTCATATCTATATAATTTGTAGCAGAAAATAAAATCATTCAAATGGTATTAGGTATCTCTCTGGATTTCCTTTGGTATATTAGACAACTTTTGCATTGTCGTCGGACATATGCTATCATCAAACTTTTGAAAAATTGTGGTTTGTAATAGATTTTATACAAAAGAAACTCTGTATAAACACAAAATTGAAATAGGAAATAAAAAGGTACATGCTTCTAGATATATCTTTCACTCGATCACTTTGCATATCCCTAATTGTATGTTGATACTCCATATTGTTCTTACATAATAGCTTATTTTCATTTCCATTGTAATTTGTGTATTGCCAACATTGAAACAAATAGAACAACTAAAGAAGAGGAAGAAGTCCTAAGTGATGCATGGGAGGAAACTAAATAACAAGGTTCCAAAATGTATGCCAATAACAATTATGAAGCCCATACAATGGGCATGCTTGTTTGAAAGTTTTTTAGTAGCACTAGCTACTTGTTGTTTTCTATGCCCCCAACGATGTGCTCATGTTTTAGTATCAGGATATGTTATATCTCTATCGTCTTCACCAATATTTCAATGTTCTTTTATTCCTACAAAAAATTTGGACATCAAATATGTGAAAGAAACATATAATCTATTATAGATGCTTATTTTTTACATAGTAAATGTCCAAATGTTTTTTATTACAAAAAGTTGGACAAGTGAGGGAAGCATGACTAGTCAATCATCAGAAACATCAAAAAAATGATAAGCACGTGCATAAATATACATAAATTATGTTCCTTTTAAATTTAGGGAATAAATATTATCAATTATTTATTTATCTATGCCATGGTAAATACGCTAATTTCATATATGACCATTGTTTTCAATTCACAACAAATATCAACAATTACAAGTGAATCACCCGACAAAGTGCAACATGCACAACTTAAAAGGTGTTTTTATTAAACGCTAACCAATATAATTCATTTGAATTGTGAGTCTAATTGTGAATCTATGAAAAAAAATGTTTACAAAATGTCCTTCGCATCACTTCTCATGTTGAAACATTTTCAACAGTCCTAGAACAACATCACCAAATTTATTATCGGTAGAACACTTGAACAATTGTCACATTGGCCAAGTGTTGGTCAAAGATAGATTTGTTGTATATAGAGCCTATTTGGACAAATTGAATAGGACATGTCACATTATACATACCGATACAAATAATGAAAAATGACCGATGACAATCACATTGACTGTCGCTGCACACCTTGTTAAAAAACATGAGGAGATGATTCTTCCTGGTAATGGAATATCCATTACACACTTTTAAATATTCCAAAAAAATATATACGGTTGTGGTCATTGAAATCGTATTATATTAATAGATGACTTAAGTGTTGTAGAAACTGATCCAGGTGGATATCAGTGGCCACCCATTTATTCCAACTGGCTTAAAATAGTTTTCTGGCATTTTTGGCAATTTACTATTTTTAGCAGTTTTTAACTTCTGGGGCCAGTTTGAGGGTCTAAACGATATTTTTTCATGATATGGAAGCTCAATTATAGGAAAAAAAATCTCATTTATCCCATTAAATGAATCTTCTTGTCAATACCTTTCCAACGATCTTTCATGCTACCTAAATGGAGATCGTATACAAAAGTTACGACCCTGGGAAGTTAATGCACTAACTTACCCATCGGGGCCCACATTACTTTTCATGCATCATATCCTAGGGTTAGATTTTTGGATGTCTAGGGTTTTGGAATTCATATTTATTGTAAAAAATCCTTCAAATCCTCATTGTACTAATCTTCTTTCGAATGAGCATATCCATCACATATCTTCTCAGAGATAAACTGCCACCATTCTAGAAAGCTTGTTTTCAGTCTGCATTTTACAGTTTTCATCATATTTATTATTTAATAAAATTCAAGTTTTACTATATCTATATTATTGTTCACTGTGTCTCTTTGTTAACATTATAAATATGTGTTTTCATTTCATTTCTCTCGTAAACCAAATCTGTGGTATCAAAGCAGTCTGCTCCTTATCGATTTTTAATGCATGTCCTCGACGCGGTCAGGGTATAGAGAGTTGGGTCTCAAGCTTGTTTCTCTTGAGGGAAACTTCTATCGCACTTCAAATAAACCACCCATGGTGGGTGAAAATAAATATTATGGGACACAATATCCTTTCAAATTGTTTCTCTAGGAATCCCTTGAGCGACAGAGGAAGGAGATGATGGAAAACTTCATACAAATCCTCCGACGACTGCTGAAAAGTGATGCATCCACCTCAAGCGGAAGAGACACCCCCTTCAAGGTGCATATCAATTTTTATATTCCTGTATTTGAAGATCAAATATATGTAGATGTTGTAGATAAATGGTTAAACCTTCTAGAAGGGTGTTTTTCTGTCCACAACTTTTTCGATAGATAAAATATTATATTTTTGCTCCTCAAGGTCGTCCCCCATGTCAAAGATTAGTGGGAGACTTTCGGTGAAAAAAATGAAATAAAATGATCCATATTATTTGCATTTTCACCCACTTGGGATTCCTTCAGGGATATTATTAAGGAACAATACTACCATGTTGGAAGTTTTGACAACTTGTATACATTATGGACCACACTGTGACATGAAAGAGACCAAACAGTCCAAGAGTTCACCAATATCTTCCATACCTTGCTTACCAATATGGGTATCAAATATTCTGAGCGACATCTACTGCTCAAGTACTGCAACGATATGCATAGATACATCCAGAAAAAAATGGAGTTTTTGGACATCTCGTCCTTGGGTGTGACCTATCGATATGTCATCAAAATCGAGCAGAACATTAAACAAAATATGTGGTATCTTGGGTCTGGGAACCCCTCACAGAAGAAGTACGGAAAGTGTAGCCTTAACCTGTAAAACAAAGGACAGAGAAAATATGGGAAACCTCATGAAAACTAGTCCAAGCTACAAGAAAATAAGGACAATAGGAAGATGAAGAAAGATACTAGGAAGTGGTGTAACTTCCATAAGAGCCCCTTTAATCAAACTGTTGGTTTTCACTCAAAGCAGTCATTAGTGGTTGAAGTAAAATCCTTTGAATCATATGCAGGTTCTGAATCTGAGTAAGAACCAAAGAAAGGGATATAGATAATTCACACAGAACCTAGTGCCACCATTTCTACCACCAATATCCATCCTAGTGAACCTGATGAGCCAGAGGAAGGTGAGTACCTCTTTCATTCACAGATGTGGGTGAAAGGCACTCCACTGCACTTCATCGTTGATAGAAATATCCAAAAGAAACTAATCTTAGTAAAGGTTTTCAAGTGGCTAGCTCTCCCGACAATGGCACACCTATAACCCTACACCATCGGATGGCTCCCTCAAGGAAGAAATATTCGTGTAAGCCAATAGTGTCGCCTGTCGTATGACATCAACCCATTCAAAGATGAGGTATTGTGTGATGTTTCTCCCCTTGAAGTTTGTGATGTTCTTTTGAGACAACCTTATTTATGGAAATGTCATTATGTATATGCATCTACGCCTTGCAATTTTATCATTACTTTGAACAGGAAATTGTACATGATACCCGAGGTAGTTCCACCTAATGTTATTTCCTTGATCTTTGCCAAACAATGTAGGAAGGTCACTTCTTAGAATGGGAAGTTTTTTCTTCTTTGTGATTCGCTCTCAGAGTGACTAAAAGGTTGCAGCCACATCCATGGCCTCCATGGATGACCTCTCCACATAGCAGAAGCAAGTGGATAAGGTCATCGAAGAACAAAGACATCTTCGCATCACTTATTGGAGTACCTCTGAACTGTCAGGTCAAACATCCCATTGATATGATCCCCAATGCACCGATACCAAATGGGTCAGTCTATCATCGCTCTCTGCTAGAAAAGGAGGATATCAAGCATTAGATCCAAGAACTTCTCCACAAGGGGCACATCTGACCCAACTCATCACCATGTGGAAGGCCAATGGTGTTGGTGCAGAAGAAAGATGAGACCTGGAAACTCTGCATTGATTACAAATCCCTGAACAAAATCACATTCTGAAATCAATACCCGATTCCATGAATCGACAATCTACTTGATCAACTCAAGGGGGAAAAATACTTCAATAAGATTGATCTGAAGTATGGCTACCATCAGGTCCCAATAGAATAGCCAAATGTATGGAAAATTTCCTTCAAGTCAAAAGAAGGTCTTTTTGAACGATTGGTCATGCCCTTTGGTTTGATGAATACCCCAACAACTTTCATGATTTTCATGGACGATATCCTACAACCTTTCACTAATTATTTTTTGGTGGTTTATCTAGATGACGTCCTCATCTGTAGCAAGACTTGGGAATAACACTTGCAACATATTGAACATATTTTGCACACTTTGCAGAAGCACAAGATATATGCCAACTTGGAAAAATGATCCTTCGGCATGCACAAGGTCCAGTAGTACCCAAGATACATTGTTGATGCGCACTGTGTGCATTTTGATCTAGTCAATATCCAAGTCATCTGTGACTGACCAACCCTAGCCATGCTCATTGATCTTTAGAGCTTCTTAATCCTTGCCAATTTCTATCACGGGTTCATGTTGTGATTGTCCCATATTGCATGGGCCCTAGGTCAAAAAACCAAAGGTGGTGGTAAGGGAAACAATTTGTGGGGCATGTCCCAATAGAAAGCATTCAATGATTTGAAGAAACATTTATGTTTAGCACCAGTTCTCTCATTACGTGACCTGCAACAACCCTTTGAGATCGAGACATATGCTTCAGACTATGGTGTGGGTGTATTCCTCACTCAGAAGGGCCACCTCATGGCCTCTCATAATGAGACACTATCAGATGTTGTTCATAAGTACCCTACTTACGAAAAAGAAATGTAATCCATTGTGCAAGCCTACCGCTAGTGGAGGAATTACATTATCGAGAAGAAGACAATCATCCACACTGATCATAAGTCATTGTAGTTCATGCAGATATAAGGAAAATTGAAAAATGACTACCATCATAACTTTTCCACATATTTGCAGCAGTTCCACCTCCATCAGACGGATCCTAACTTCTCCATCACCTACCATATGTTGGGCTCAAACATAGATTTCAATAATTTCCATATCCAGGATGGGATGTCGTGCCATCTAGGCCATATTTTTTTTCCATCAAGAGAGAGAGAGAATATGATTTGGGAATCCCAATATAGTCAAGTGGAATAACACTTTCGTGTGGAAAAGACAGTGGCAGTGCTACAATGACATTTCTACTGGTCGAAACTTCAATAGGATGTCAGAAAGTATATATGGTCCTGCACTTCCTACGATATTACCAAACCGACCATCAAGAAACAAGGCTTGTACACTCCTTTGCCTACTCCTGACACACCATAAGAATCCATCTCAATGGACTACATGTTGGGTCTCCCTTGCACCAAGCGAGGAAATGACTATTTTTTTATGGTTTTTGATCGCTTTTCCAAGATGGTAATTTTGGCCACCTGTAATAAGAGCATCACGACAGAGGACACTTCCAAGTTTTTCTTTGAACAAGTGTGGGTACCCTTTGGGATCCCACAAACCATTATCTCATATCGGGACAATCAGTTCCTCAACACATTCTGGTTGAGCCTATGGTCATTGTCAGACATCAAGCTCACCAATTCCACTACCTTCCACCCCCAGATGGATGGCCAACCGATCGTCAACCGGATTATCATGCACATCCTACGCATGTACAATTCCAAGAACCATGTCTCTTGGGATGAGAGTATTCCATATGTTCATCACATCTATGGTAGATCCATACATAGCTCAATCGACCACAACCCCTTTCAGGTCGGGTTGGGATTTCAACCATTGTGTCCCATGGATTTTGCACCACCCCTTGTGGCCACCCAAGAAAACTCATCGCATGCTCCAACTGAATCTGAAAAATCCACCTAGTTCATTGAGTGGATCTAGAACATCCGCCAATAGGTCCAAGATATTTTACAAAAGTCCAATGTTATGTACAAGCATTCCCATGTTCAACAACAACTGTCACACCAGTTTCGGGTGGGAGAAAAACTTTGGCTGCAATTGCAGAAAGAACGCCTTACAAGGCCTCACCATAATTTTTCTCCAGTCCATTATGGGCTTTACACCGTTACCAAGGTTTTGGGTGACAATGCTTTTGATCTCATCCTAGCTCCCTTCCTTGGCTTACAACCAGTGTTTAATGTGGACCTCCTTTGGCCTTATTTTCCACCATTATTGGACATTGCAGAGATAGAAGAACAATTGAAACCAACATATCTCAACCCTGACTGCATCGAATAGGAATCCACTGATCATATCGTGGACACACAGGTCAAGGGCACTCGCCAGCAGAGGATCCAACTTTATTGGTTTGTCAAAGAAAGGCAACTCCTGCACCAAGGCAAGTGGATCACCTGAGCCAAATTCAATAGAAATTTCCTCATCTAATCGGGGAACTCAACGTAATGGAGATAATTTCTTCCTAAGGATGGAGGATTGATACAAGTGTATATCAGTCACCACCCACCTTTTCCAATTGGCTTAAAACGTTTTCTGGAAATTTTGGAAATTTACTATTTTTAGCATTTTTTAACTTCTGGGGCCAGCTCAAGGACCTAAGTGATGTATTTTCATGATCATGAATCTTAATGATATCTAACGGCTCTCAATGAACCCCCTAAATTAATCTCCTTATCAATACCTTTCGAATGAGCTATTGTGTGCCCTACATGAAGATCGTATGCAAAAGTTACAACCCCGAGAAGTTAATGTACTAACTTACCCCAATAGGTCCCACATGAATTTTGGCACTTCAACTCATAGGGTTAGGTTTTTGGATCTCTAGGGATTTGACATTCATATTTATTGTAAAAAGGCCTTCAAAGCCTCATTGTACTCATATTCTTGTGAATGAGCATAGTCGTCACATCTCTTCTTAGAGATAAGCTCCCACCATTCTAGAAAGATTATTTTCCAGTCTACATTTTACAGTTTTTATCATATTTCTTATTTAATAGAAGTCAAGTTTTACTATATCTTTGTTATTTTTCATTGTGTCTTTGTGTTAACATTATAAATATGTGGTTTCATTTCGTTCCGCTCATAAATCCAGATCAGAAATAATGTCGCCAACTTGCACATAATACAATTTCATATTGGACACAACAATAAGACCATTTGTAGAAAATAAGAATATGTACCCAATTGGAACTATTGGTGCAACCATCACATTTACACAAAAATTCAGGTTGCAATGCATTCTACATATAAAGGATGACAACTCAGATGATGACAAGGAAACAATATCGCTTTCCATATCCATTTTTTTGTATTACTTTCACATGCTAATATGTCCTTAATCATATTAAATAATTATTATCTATTCTATGTTGTAGCTCCAAATTTGTGACACATATGTAGATTTTTTTTCTTCGATGGAACAACAATTTCAAAAAGGGGAATTTCCTTTGATGCTCTTTAAAAATATAGCTAAGAAGAGAGATGTCATAGAGAAGGTTTTCTTCACAACATAGTCAACATTTATAATAGAGTTGAGAAGAGACAGAATAGAAGACCTCAAGAAGCTAACTAGCTCCATAACTATTGTAAGCATACATATACAACTCCATCCACAAACTTCACATAGAAAATTGGGTTTACACATACATATTTTATTACTGAATATATTAACTACTATGTCATGTACACAAGTTGAAGGTGCATTAGCAACAACTTATAACTCTCGAACATGTCTATGCCAATTATAACTCTCCCTCTTCTGCCCCTACATTAATAGTTGGGGCCACAATTGAAATTGTAAGATGTGATCACAAACACCCTTATATATATAGACATTTCCTCAATGCTATTATCTGAACAATCAACAACAACGCTATGTGATGTACTATTAGACAACCAATATTCAAGGATGTTCTTTGGGTCTTAACAGAATTTCCATGTGCAGTATATGTTCATAGAAATTAAAAAACTATCTATATGCTACGTGGCTTTCAAGTGCATGGAAATTTTACATTAAATGAGGACAATGTGGTTCTACATATCAGTCAAAGAAAAAAAAGGGTACAAAAAACGAGTTCACTTGGACTATTCTGAGTTATCTTTGGCCTCATAGATTGTTGTAAAACGGTTCTAACTTACCTTTGGCTTAACATGTTGTTCCATCATGTGTTGACAAGAAATGATACAGATCTAATCTAAATAGGAATCCTCAAAGGTTTGGAAGAACCCATACAATCCTATCCATCCTATAGCTAGTCTCTATGTATGTTGAGTTAATACACAATCAATGTGTCCATGCAGTTTAGCAACTTATCAGCACAATTTTATTCACTTATTTATATCCAACATGTTTTTGGCATTTTACTATACATTGCTATTTTCTGAATTGTCTTCAATGTCTACGAGTAATTTCATTCTGAATTATGAAAGAAAAAAAAAGAAAGATAACAAATACAAATACTTATATGTATAATTTCCGAATATTGTTAAAGACGTTGTTTAGATATATATTCATAATTTAGAAATCGACCTAGAAATCAATGGCATATACCATACATCATTGCATGTGCTTATTCAACTTCGTTTATGGGTGTAAATGGGTAACTTTAAGTCTTCTTTTAGCTAAGTTTTTTTGTTACCAAATCAATGCTTTCTAAGTGCTCATGGTTTAATGAAGTATTATTTCTTCTCGTTTTAAGGTATAATTTTATTCTTCTTTTTGTCACAATTTTTTTATTGTTTTACTTTGATTTCACAACATAGATGATTTTAGCAGTTAAATTTTGCAAATGAACTAAAGATTGACAAATTTCCATTTTTTCTAAAATTCATTGGCCTAGATTCCATAGAATAAAATTATTTTACCTTAAAAATCTAGTATATAAAATCCTTATAAATTTGAATATTTTTACAAAACTATGGTCAAACATTTTACATTTTGCATATTAAAGACTAATAACCCAAGTTTATACATTTTAATAAGGATTTCCATCCTTAAAATTATCCCTATTTCACAACCATAAGTATCATAGCATATTTGCTTATCCTTCTCTCTTTTGCTTAAAATGTTTATTTCTCACAGCCCTAAGCATTAGGGTTTGTTGGCAGAATTTTAATTTTAGTGATGTGTTATTATGTCAAAACTATGTACAACTTGGTAATATTTTTTATGCTCTCTCTCTCTCTCTCTATATATATATATATATATAATTTGAAAATATATATATATATATATATTCTCAAATTACATTCTATAGAAACTAGATGCATTTCTAGAATTCCCTAAAAAAATTGTCATTGTGTCCAAACATCACAAATTTCTCTCACCCAAAAATTGGCACTAATATGCATCATTCCTTCTACGTTGTTTTTTGTTTTGCAAGTTAAAAATGTCTATGTTCGGATAACAATTGCATTTCCGCTGTGTTTGTTTTTGGAAACAGGGGACTATGAGGAAGTGAAATATGCCAAATGCCTAGTATTGTAAATTCAATGTCCTCTTTGATGTTTTTATCATATTAGTTGGACGTATATTTTCATTATGAGCCACCAATCCAATGTTTAAACGGTAACACCTGAAAACTGTAAAAAATGGCTCAAGTTTTTTTACAACAAACCTTAATTTGGAAGATGGCACTTTATTACTAACAAACTTTATTTTGGAACATGGCAGTTTATTACGGAGAACAGCCTCCAATGACATTGTTTTTTTTTTTTTTTTACGAGATACTAAAGGTGTTTGTTTAATGGGAAACAATGCTTTTTGTGTTTTTGTCATCTCAGTTCTGAAGGATCATTCTCTTTGACAACAAGTGGCAACATGAACAGCGTTTAAGCTTATAGTTCCTTTACCACCCCGTAAGTTCCCTTTAACTTTTTGTGTTTTTGTCTTCTCAGTTCTGAAGGAACATTTTCTTTGACAAATTAATTTTTGCAACATAAACAGTGTTTAAACTTATAGTTTCTTCACCAATCGTTAAGTTCCCTTAACTTAATTTTTCCACTGACACAACACCCACTTTTATTTTCAAATACTATGTTTATTTATATGCCATTTAGTAAAATATTTTTCTTTAAGATGTTGGTACCTCATCTTTGACCAATATTGTTTTCCTTCTCTGTATTTGATAGTTGATATCTAATATTGTTTGTCATATACACTAATCGGTAAATTCACATTGCCATATAATCTAAAGGACAAAATGTAAAAGGTACAAAATGTAAAAGGTACACAAGTATATGGATCTTCCACTTTGTCCTGTCCACATATTTATTTTATTAAATTAAGCAGAATGGATCTATTTTTGGAAAACAAAACACAAGTTTCTACGGTATATAAGCTTCTATAATCTTACCTGGAAAAGGTGTATAAGTTTCTATCATTGGGCATGTAAAAGGTGTTATTATTATTATTATAGGAAAACAAAATGGTGTGATTATTCATGACATAAAATGAAGGAATATGATTTACTTGAAAAAAATAACAAGTAAAATTGCAATTCAATTCTATTTTTTTATTAATAAATATTAATTATAATGACTTCATTAATAATTTTTTATGAACAAAAATAGAAATTGAAACAGAATAAATAATTTTAAAAGAAAAATTATTATAATAAAATGCAAAAAACATTTATTCAAAGTATATTATTTTTTTGTTTTTTAATTATTTTAAATATAGGAATAGAAAAAAATATACTTAAAGTGGATATTAAAGATTTTGATTATAATAATCCCGGATGGAGTGCCACGTAGCCTGCCCCAGGCCCAAGTCATAAATGTGGTAGGTCGGCGCCCTCCATCTCAATCTTGAATGAAGGGCAGCCATTACTGCTTGTTGAGACACTGAGGACAACTCCCTCGTGTGAAGATGATGGCGGCACTAAGATGTAAATGTAGAGGAGGGTTCAGTACTGTGGTCATGCTGAGGTTAGGCTTATCTCTTCCACTCAAACAAGATTTGATCCATTTCTCTTTCGCGTTCCTCCTCCTTGGCAGCTCTGAGGATGAGACCTGTGTGTCGTGGATTCTTATTGTGCTTCCCCAAAGAATTATCAACCCTCTCAGCCTAGCCATGCCAAGGAAGAGAGTTAAGCGAAGGTGCGACCCATCTTGGTACAGTCTAGCTGCCCGACAAAGGTGTGTGTAGAGGCTGGAACGTGCCCTATCCATAGCTCAGACTCAATGTTGGGAGCGGCCAAGACCACCACCAATGACATATGTCGAGGAGGAGATTCTAGAGGAACCCATCTAGGTTCCTCTGGAATCTCTCCTCTTCACATTCCCAAATGATATGCAGTCCCCCAGTCGTAATCCAATAATCACAAGCACCCACGAATTCCATGGAGGGAGCTATATGTATAATTGAAGAGGAATTCCCAAGGGAACTCCCACATATGGGTCCTACTGCATGAATTCAGAACACAGACGACCCAGTTGGTACAATGGTGGAGGAGGTCAATGCGGTGGAGGTCGTGGACATTAACTTACAATGGTGGAATAGGTTAAGGCAGTGGAGGTCGTGGTCAGTATGTTGGAGTACTCAGGAGATGAGGTGGAGGGACACCCCGTCTTGATGCCTCCACCACTCACTGCTCTCC
>SNQJ01S0006316.1:35688-66172 GCA_010110895.2 Picea sitchensis
CTCAACCATGTAAGAGTAAGCATAGTAAAGACAAGGTTGGCAAGGACCAAAATCTCACAAAAGCCGCCCGAACCCTTCCTCCGACAACAAGCAACATCACAAAGAGGCTCCAACTCCTACGCCTTCCTCAAGGCCTTTGCAAGCCCCAACTCTCGCTAAGCAGCCAACGGTTGACCCAAAACACCAGCCTACAGCCTCAGTACAAAATCCTGCAGACTCAGAAGTCACGACTCCAACTCCCGCAGTTAAGTCCTTGCACCCACCTCACGAAAAGGGGGAAACAATTGACACAATCATGATCACAGAGTCGCTACCAGGGACTCAGAAGCGACCTCATGAATCGGACAACTCAGACAGCGACAAAGAAGGACCCTTGAATTCAGTAGCTCAAGATTATGGCACTTCCTTAGACCATCTGGCTTTGGTGGTAAAAGCTGTTGAGCCTACCATCTCCTTTGGTTGGATTGATGTTCGTAAAAAAAAAGGTAGAAAGGATTCTCCCCGGGCAACACAATGATACAGTCCTTTCTCTTTAAATTGTAATGTTTCATCTTGCTTTGCCCACGCGCTCTATGGGGCTCTCTTTTAGCATAGGCTAGTTTCAAATCTGAGGGGTCTTCTCCCTTCAGTAACTGAATGTATCACTTTGCACTTTTTCATGGATTGAATAGAAGGATTCTCCCCCTTTCTTACTTAAAAAAAAAAAATTAAGAAAGAGACAAGAGAAAAAGATTACACTAAAAAAAAAAAAAATTAAAATTGAATTTTAATTGAAAATTGATTTTATAATTAAAAAATATTTTTCAATATATTATGTTTTAAACATAAAATTCTAAAAAATTCTAAAAGTAGTAATAAAGAAAGAAGCTCATCCAAATAATCATAAAATAAAAATGGATAAAATGATTAATATTGTTAATAGATAAGATCAATTAATAAGAGATATGGCTGATTCTTCTCATCCCTAAAATGGATGGATTTAAAAAAAAATTGATAATATTGTTTATGTGTACATAGTATTTTGAAATACTGTTTGATAAAAGAGTGCATCTTATACATAGAAGTTGTTATACATTGAAGTTATTAAGTAGGATAGTTTCTTTGAAAAAATATTTTTTAACGTCTAACTATTTAATAGGAATCTTACAAACCTAATATTATCTCACAAACATAACATTGGGTCATATCCATTAAAGAAAACACCAGTAAACAAGATTCATGATTAGGTTAGAGCTTTCAAGTTGTGAAAATAAAGATTCAAACCTAATAATTGTTAAGAGTGGGTGAGATATGTAATTGTCAAGAATGGTTGAGAGATGTGGTAGCACAAATATGAATGATTCCACCAAAGAAAACATATGTAATCAAGATTCATGATTAGGTTATAGCTTCCTAGATGTAAAAATAATGCTCCAAACATGATAATTGTCGAGAATGAGTGAGATATGTAATTGTCAAGAATGATTGATAAATATGGTAATATAAATATGGATAATTTTCTTATGTTAAAAGAGTATTTTCTCTTTTCTCATTGTGGCCTTGCATGTTTTCTAGTGCTAATTTTAGATAATTCCACTAATATGTTTATTGAACTATTTATGAACTTTAATATTATTTTGTTTTTTTTTACACACCATTGATTTCAACATAGTTATTTATATTTATTTTAACATAGTTATTTATTTTTATTTTATAATATTTTATTTTAACCATGAGATTCTTTTGTTTATTTTTACAACATTTTAATTTCAACATGACATATTTCTTATTATTTTATTTAATGATAAATTGAATTTTAAAATGTATTCATTTTATTATTAATATTTAATATAGAAATTTTATCTATATTTTTATAGCTCATTAAAAAAAAAAAATCTATTAAATAGTTAAACATTGTTTGAACTTTTCTCAATTTACTATAATTTTTACTTTTAATAAGTAAAGAACTTGAACTCTCCAACTTTTTATATTTTAATAAAATACTTTGAAGCAACTAAATATTTTTGAACAAAATACTAAAATTAAATCATGCTTTTATATGAATAGAAAATGTTTTGATCAAATAAATCTCATCTGAAATAAAGAACATATGAATATCATGCAATCTTATTGTGATGTTGTATAAAAAACAGGTTCATCAAATTCTTGACCCCATAAAAATTAGTTGTAAAATAAAATATAAATCTTAATCATTTTGTGATGTTATTGTGTAAAAAGTATTGTGATATTGTTGTGTAAAAAGCAAGTTCATTAAATTCGGGAGTTGTAAAATAAAATATAAATATTAATCATTTTATGATGTTGTTGTGTAAAAAACAGGTTCATCAAATTTTGGATCTGTTGTAAAAAAAAATTAAATCTTAATAATGAAAAAAAATATAAAACTATTTTTAACTTTTAAAATTAGAAAAACCACGTGCATTAAAATTAATTTTGAATAAATTAAATCGTTATATACCATCCAAAAGTAAGATCAATCTAAACTAATATATTATACATCTAAAATGTTTTGTGGGGCTTTCATGTACTGTAAGGCGCCGTAACAACTTATGAATGTGAGACCCACTTCATTTTCGCATGTGCTATATAAAAGAAGAATGGTCATTATCTATGTAAACTAATCACGGTTGACAATCATGCGCATATTAAAGATTAGGTGCTCAATGAATATTTTTCTAACCTTGAGCGTGCGAGCCACTTCATTTTCACAAGTTATATATATATATATATATAATTTATTTTTAAGGTCACGGTCAAGCCAGCATATCAAATTGGTATATGAGACTCTTTTGTTTGTGGGATAAGGAACCCTTTTCGGCTTAACAATTTGACTAATAAAATTGAAAGTATACATACCCTACCCCCTCTAGATTTGAATATTAAATATACTTTATATATATATATATATATATAAAGTAAGATCATTTATATATATATATATTTATATATATATATATATATAAAGTAAGGTCATTTCACAGTTTAACTAATTAGAGTCCACAGTCATGGCCATATTAAATATTGTGTTTAGTGAATATTTAAAAGTCACGCTTTTGCAGGGCTTTGGACTAATGCACGACATCGTGACAACTTATCAAACAAGCTTGTTTGTTAGAGTCACTTCATTTTCACAAATGCTATCATCCATTTTGTATTTAAAGAACTAAAAAGATGCGTGCCGTTAATGTGTTTGGAGACTCGGTTGTCGTCTGTGGAACGGAAATGTTGTAATTCATCTGCTCAAGTCGGTGGATTTGTGACTGTGCATGCATCATGGTGATAGCTTTTTTTTTTAAGATGTACTGTAGCATAATAGAAACGTCGGGAATGTTTCTTCGAAATTGTTTTAGTACGAGTATAAATATTACCAGTGAAACACATCGGCGGGTTATTTCGAAATTGTTAGTACGACTACAAATACAAAAATTGCGGTGGATTATGCGAATAGGCTATTGTCAAGCATGGAAAGTCGCAATCGAGTAGTTTCATTTGAAATTGGCATATGAAGATACGCATGGAAAGTCGCATCGAAAAGGAAACGAAGAAATCGAAATGAAAATGAAAATTCAATGAACGGTAAATTCAATGTGAGTAACAAAATTTACAGAAGAAATCAAACTCAGAAACGCAACAAATTATGGATTAGTTTCTTTCATTGCTTAATTTTGCAATCGACTTTTTCCCAACTACTTGAACTGAAATGTCATCAGATATGCAGCCTCTATAACCTGGTCAATGACAATTGCAGAGATGGTATCCCCCATGAATGTATCTGCAATTAAAAAGCTCAAAATCACGACCTTAGGCAGAGTTGAGTGCCCGTATTATACACGCAACCTGTATTTGTCTCTGCTGAGTTCAACTCTATATTGACCAAGGGTTGTTAACTCTGCATATCTCTGAAAATCCTGTATTTGTATTTCTCTTCATAAAACTTCTGTTCGTAAACAGTTGCAGCGGGTTTATATATGTTTCACTAGAATTGATCTTCTATGGGTATTTGGTGATAAGCAATAATGTAGTCGCGGAGCCTTTTTTTTTTTCTCTTACCTAGCCCACTTTTATGTCTATCTTCTACCATCCGAATTTATTTAGATAATTACATTATTTTCCATAGAAACAATTCATAATAATTTTTTCTCTTTGCATGCTCATAGTCTGATAAACGCGGACCTGATCTAATCACAATTCCACTTTTGCTCTCCTGTAAGCTCCTGAACTTGTAGATAGGATGTCCTCTCCAACGCCTTCTCCCAAACTGTTATTAGATGATATCTATAAATCTTGTCTGGAACCTATAGATCGCAACATAATTGATGATTACAACATTTGTGAACTTGATTTTATGGACCCCGTGACCAACTGGCAATCAGATTCATTCGAATCCGTTGATGCTGATTATCTCCGCGGTTGTTTTCCTCCGTCCTCTAATCCGGTTCTACAATGTCAAATCGACATTGATAACGGGCAACCCTCACTGCAACCGGAGGAGTCTATTATTCCAGTTTCCACTGAAGGGATCCACACTAACTGGACGGGCTTAGGGTTATCTTTCGATATGAAAAGAAACAGCGCGTTTGTGGAATGGAACGCTATAAAACCTAATCTACCACGATCCTGCAGGCCCAAAAAATACTGGTCTTTGCAGAAGCGATGTATCCGTTTTCTGAATGACATCAACAACCACAAAATTGTTCAACCATTAAGTTATGGCAATAATTCTGGCAATCCGAGCATGGCCGTTAGGAATACTTACGACAAGCTTGCTATCCATCATGTTGTAGCAGAACGCAAGAGGCGAGAACAGATGAGTGATGTATTCTCTTCTTTACGGACATTAGTGCCCGTGAAGCCCAAGGTAAGGTTTTTGGCAACAGTTTTCATTTTTCCCTCTTTGAAATCCAGTTCCAGTGTCTGGTTAGTGGCTCTAATTATTCAATTGTTAATTGTTGTCTGAAATAGAATGCAGGAAGAGCTACAGTGCTTCTTCAAACAAAAGATTACGTGATTTTTCTGAAGAAGCATATAAAACAATTGGAGCAAAGAAATCGAGAGTTAGAAGCATTCTTATGTCAGAAGTCATGATCACGTAGGACAACAGTTCCCTAATTTAATTTACTTTCATTAGACCTATGGAAAGACAGGTCAGGTAGCCTCTTACTGATAAAAGTTATGTATATCATTTATTTTATTTCAGGACGTAGTGATATTATCTTATTTCAATGACACAATCATATATTCTTTCGGTGGACATGATCATATAGCGTTTCAGCGGACATAATATATTATGTTCTCTTGGCCTATGTATTGCTTTCTCTGTGTCTGCTTTCTTGGCCATTTTCATATGTCCTTCTTTGACAGAAGAATGAAGTCCTCAATGTTTAGATGCAGCAGACAATCTTTGTTGGATTAAAACAGAAACAAAAATGCATGTTTTTATACGAAGAACTGAAAACAATCTATTACGTACAAAGATTTAGAGAAAACTTCTCTATATCAGATGTAAGGCAATTCATCTGAAGAGATGTAGTAAATGTGAGTTAACTATTCCTGTCTGTTATTCAACAACCCAGTTTCTTCTCTTTTTCTTGATGGTTCAGTGAATTATTAGCATATCTTACCTTTTGATGAGGCACAAGGTACCCGAGTTCTGAATAAGAGACAAAGTGAGAACGGTTCTGAAATGGAAAATAAGAAAAATATATATAAAAAAAAGCAACAGATTGTTTGGCTTTTTATAGTTTTCATATCGTTTTTAGAATTTTTCAAAGAGTCCACTCTAACCAAGTGCTTAACTAAACTAAATGAACGAATGAACGCAATTAGAAAGTTAGAAAAAATAATAAACTAAATGTACCCCGTTATAAGGCTAGAAAAAAATGATAGAATGAACGCAATTAGAAGATTAGAAAAAAATAATAAACTAAATGCACTCAGTTAGAAGGCTAGAAAAAATGTACATACATTTAGCTGAAAGCCAAATGAAACTACTGTAACAAACATTACTAGCTTTCATGGGAATTGCACTTCATGACGTGGTCCACTTTTATTGGAGAAGTGTTTAGAGTGAGAATGCACCCATATTCCCTTTACTCCCAGTTTAGGAAAACGAATGGCTGAAATCAGAATATGAAATATGGTTAGTAATGTTAGGCAATGCCATAAGAGGCATAGCTTGCATAGCTTCCTACATACTGGTGCTATGATGGGAAATTAAGTGATTAGTGTGATCACTATCATGTAGATTTTCCCTTTGGTAATGACTTGCAGAGGAAAATGTATCATGTAAGTGATTAGTGTGATCACTATTATGTAGATTTTCCCTTTGGCAATGACCCGTAGAGGAAAATGTATCACCTAGAAAAACAAGGATGTTAGTAATGTAATGTTGAAGGATGTCAGAAATGTTGAAGAAGCCTGATGTGTCTAGGATCAGTGTGTGGTGAATTGGTGGTATCATGACAATAAAAAAAAGGCTTTAATATTGTAGCATGAAGTTAATATAGGTGTGTGTTTGGTGGTATGATAGGTCTCACTAATGAAGAATATGTTAGTAGTTTTGAGATGGCGTCTGATGTTTGTACTATAAAAGAATGAGGTAAGCTAATTAGGGGTAACTAGAAGGTTACTCTTTCTTGCATGATAGAACTTTTGAGCACGATAAGGGATGTTATATAGGGGAAATTAGATAAGCGGGTGGTACTGCATTAGCTATTAATGTGATCCTCCATGGATGGGTGTTCTTTGTTGTAGTCACATGTCATTGTGGTTTGTCAAAGACATGATATACTTATTAGAAAAATAAAATGCATAGGGATGTGTATATGGTAAGGATGTTCTAATATGACGTTGTCACGTTGTGGTGATCTAGAGAAATTAGTTGTGTGTAGATGTGCAAAACTTGTTCTATGACAATATTTATTGAAGTTGTTACGTGCATTATTTGATGTGTTGCTCCCTAAGTGTAAACAAGCAAACTCCATGATTATGGTGCACAATGGATATAGAATGTGTTGTATGATCCAAATAAGCACTATTGGTGAAGTGCATCGATGACGGTGATGTATACACATAACAAAATGTGTATAGCCATGGTTGTGTTACATTAAAGGAGGTGGAATATATCTAGGAAGAACTAGAGAAGCCATCCAAGGTGTACTGTAGATGTGAAGAATATTTTGCTGAGTACACAAAAAAATAGAATGATAAGATATGGTCTTGTTGTTTCATATAAAGAACTTGATATATACATGTAGTTTTAAATTGTTGGAAAAGTTATATTGGAATGAGATGAAAAATCACTCAAGGAACTATTGTTTACAAAAGTGTAGTGTTTGGGTGCTACTTCTTGGGTGCTAGTTCTTGTGAATCCTACAAGTTGTTATAAGAGGATTCTAAAAAAAAAGATCTCATAGAAGCGTTGTAAACATCATTGTTGTATCCATTGGTAGGACAGGGAGAATGATGGAATCAAGTATAATAGATGATATATGTACATTTTTTTGTGTGTGTGTGGCATAAAGAAATAAAGATAGAGTTAAAATATGTTGGGGAGGTTCGAGATTTAGAATGAGAGTAGTAGAGTGAGAGTGTGTCCGGGTAGAAGGATGAAAGTGTATTATTTCGAGAGATTAAAACAGGGAAAGTGCCACCATATGAGATGGATGGATGTGAGGTACAATTATGAGACAAATGTATGCATGTAAGATGTTTTGTTAGGTAGCAACATTGTAGGGAAGAGGTTTTGCAACGATGTGAATTCATATGTTTTGTCATCTTTAAAGAGTTGATATATATTGCATTTTTCATCTCATAAAGCATTTCATTTTTGTTGATGGGGTGGAAGGATGAGAATGTACCATTTTGAGAGGGTGGAAACGGTAAAGTAAAACCATGTCAAATGGTTGGATATGAGGTACCACTGAGAGACAAATATATTTTTGTAAGATGTCTTGTTGGTTTGCATCATTACTAATAAGATGTATTGCAATAGAGGTGATTTCATAGGTTTTGACATCTTTAAAGAGTTTATAGGTATTGCAATCAGAAGATTATATAACAATTCATTATTGTTGATATGGTATGGCCAAGATTAAATTAGAGTAATTAAGGCGAGATACATTGCATTCAGCGATGTTTTGAAAAATCCCTATCGCAGGGATGATTTCACAATTTTTATTGTAGTCCAATTGTACAAAGCCCCACAATTAAGAAGAGGGGTAAGGGGTTGTGGGAAACTGAGGATGTGATACAATGTTATGGAAAATGAGATTCTTTGGCTACGATTACTAAGTATTATAGTCGCAAGTTTGTATTTGATCTAAGAATTATTATTAAAAAGGAGACCTAGAGAGGGGGAAGAAAGTTCATAGGTCATTAAGAATATCGAGTGATAATATAGGCTTTTCGCATCTATGTATCGGTATATGGATGTGGCTTATCACTATAAGAATATGAATTTTGTAGGAGAATCATTTGGAGTCTTTTGATGATGTCACCATATGTGGGATGAGAGGAGGATGGATCTGTATTATTATGGTTAGTAGGGTGCATTGTGTAAGGGGAACTAGGATTTGGACAAGGGTTAGTGAAAGGTTTAGGATTATGCGAAAGAAAACAAGTGAGGGATGTTTTCTAATTTAAGTTGTAGAACTAGGGCATCGATAAAGTCTTGGTATATGGACGTTCTCTCAAATTGGCACTGTACGGACTGTACAGTCATCCCCTTTTTTTTCCCTGTTTGCCTTTTCGCACATAACGCGATATATTTCTCATACGGAGCCTGTTTGACGAAGTAAATATATGGTCAGAATCAGGAAGATGAGACAGACACAATGGTGTTGGTTTTGTCGGATTTCGAGCACTTTCATTTTTTAGCATTTTTAAGCCCTGTCAGGCTTCTGGATCTGATTCTGGATCAATCATTCAGAGTCTATTGATTGTGTCACCATCATGTGGGATGAGAGGAGGAGGGATCTGTATTATTATGGTTAGCAGGGTGCATTGTGTAAGGGGAACTAGGATTTGGAAAAGGGTTAGTGAAAGGGTTAGGATTATAGGAAGGAACGAAGTGAGGGATGTTTTCTAATTTAATTTGCAGAACTAGGGCATGGATAAAGTCTTGGTATATAGACGTTCTCTGAAATTTTTATAATTCACGATGAAAAAGTACAAAAAAACCATAATTACATTTGAGGACAAGTACCTCTTTAGATTTGTTGATCTATAGTGGAAGAGTGAGAATGGTAAAGAGTCATAATTACTCTCATACACTCTAACCTAGAACTTGGCATAACTGCAACTACCTACACATTAAATTTAAAAAATAACTTATAGGATGGAAAAAACCTTTTAAAGTATTGGAACAAATCATCTAGTCTTGAATTGTCACGAGTGGGTTGTTCATCATTGTGTTTAATGTAGGTTTCTAAATATGAAGAGTGTGATTGCCACGAGGCATAGTAAATAAATTCTTAGTGTTTTCAAGTAAGGAGCAAGCATTGTTGCATAGTCATGTTAAGGAAGGAAAAAAAATATGTTATTTCTCTTTGGATCCAAGATTCCAAAACATTGGCATGCATTTGTATAACATACATGGGAAAGGAAATTCTAATATCCAACTAGAAGGTAGAAGGGGGAGCCTCTTGATGTAGTGCTTAAAAAGAGAGGAATCTAACTCATTTGAAGAAGGATCCCTACAAGGAGCTATTGTGGGTGATAGAAGTTATTATGTTAATCTAGTATAGACGAGAGATGAATATTGAAGAACAAAGGAACCTCGGGAAAAGGAGTTTCTTAGAGAAAATGCCAAAGAAGTCGATTTGTTAAGAAAGTCGATAGGGTGGGAGGGTGTCCTCCAAAATCCCCAAAATGTTTCTTTAGATGAATGGTGGAATAAGATGTAGAAACATATCTATAAGAAAGGTTCTTTGGGGTGGGAAAACAACCACCAAAAGAACCCAAACATAGTTGAAAATGAGAAATTAGGGAGGGCATAAAGCCTAGACATTCGATTTGTAAGACTTACATGTGCGGGTGGGAGTATGACCTCCAAGATAACCCAAACACTTCTTGACTAACTATTCTAGGTGGGCATTGGGCCAAGATAATTATTTCTACTAAAACAAACAAAACTAAATATGTTTTTTTGAATGAATGGTGGAAGAAGATGTAGAAGCGTATCTATAAGAGAGGTTTCCTCGGGTGAGATAGTGGAAACCTAGAAGAACCTAGACATAGTTGAAGATGAGAATGTGGGTAGGGAAAAGAGCCAAGATAACCAATTTGCAAGACATTCATGTGCAGAATAGGAGTATGGGGTGGGATGGTGTCATCCAAAAAAACCCAAAATGTTTCTTTAGATAAATGATGCAAGAAGATGTATAAGAAAATCTATAAGGGAGTCTACCTAGGGTGAGAGAGAGGCCACAAAAAACAGCCCACACATAGTTGAAGATCATAAATTGGGGAGACCTTAGAGCCAAGGTAGCCGATTTATAATACTTTGATGTGTAAGTTGGGATTATGACCTCCAAAATAGCCCAAACAACCCAAATATAGTTAAAGATGAGAAACTTGGAAGAAAATAGAGCCAAGGTACTAGATTTGTAATACTTTCATAGGTGGGGTGCAAGTATGACCTCTAAGAGAACCGAAACATTGCTTGAATTCTCCACTAGTATTGGGCGCTAATATAACTGCATCTACTAAATATTGTTGAAGAAAATCATGTCTGGTTGGCATTAGGCTTAGAAAACAAAACAAATGAAAAATTTGTTGATCTAAAGAAATCCATCCCAAAAAATGAATAATCGAAAGTAAATCTACAAAAAAACCCAAAAATAAATAGCAAAACTTTGAAATAAAAGAGATAATAACAGATTACTTGGCTCTATTCAGTTGGTCAAATATCCTTTTATCATTTTACATAGGGTGCAGTCAAATGAGCTTAGGTGAGCTGAACTTAGCTTAAAAGATAAAAAAAAATACATAATATTAAAAAAATATAAATATAAACCAGCTTAATTTCACTTACACATAAATGGAATCCATATATATATATGAAATTGGGATTAGAGAAATTGAGAAAATTGTCTGATGCAAATAAATAACCAAGGTGGCAACCCAACCTCCGAGGTATGAGTTCCAGCAATCTGAAAGAAAGCTTCTCCAGGCCTCTGCATATTTCTAACGTGCCTCGAGGGCCTCTGCATATTTCTAACGTGCCTCCCTGTAGCCACAGTCCATTGCAAAGTAGTCAATAACTATCAAAACTTTGGAAACCATTGATCAATACATACGGATTATAAGTAATTGTGGTGCGAGCTATCAAATCCCTCGAAATTCGAAATGAAAATCTGAAGCACTTAGAAGACTCTTTATTCAAACTGACACCTCAATGGAATTGATTCCTCGCCACGAATAGCAGCTCCGGGATTAATTAGGACCTTAGACAAGGTAGCTTCTGCGGCCATTTATTTGTCCCTCTTAGAATCTCATTGGACTCGAGTTCGAAACTCAAACGAAAACGAATGGTACCTCGGCATGCAAAATTCAAGACCTCTTTCCTCGTCCTTCACGTTCTTTGTGAGCACTGTGTCATAATAGTCTAATGTATTATCGAAATCTCTCCTCGCTTTGTTTTTTTTCTTGTATGGGGAGGGAGAATAAATTGGCTGGTTCGCAGGAGTATGTGGAGGAGGTGGAGGGAGACGCCATGGTTGATGACTTGGAAGAATCACCGGTCCCTGGAAGCTGCGTGTATTTGAGCGGCGAGGCGGTCCAAAGTGGTGGAGTTAATAGGGGTTAGATCTGTGAGCGGGATTTGATCGAGAGTGAAGTCGCAGTGTTCAGCGTTTGGGCGGTGCTCTGGAGAGCGGATGAAGGATGAATCTATGTCTAAACGCGCTTGGGATTCGTTCTCTGAACCCATTTCGCTTCTCTTTTCTGATGCTCTGTCGATCTCGCCGAATATTAGCGTCAAAGCATGGTTTTAAATATTTACACGGAGAGAAGCTAAAAGGTTAAACCTCTTCCTTTCACGAAAAAGTATGAACACAACACTGCTCACGTCATGTATGTGTCTTTTATGTTGTACATTGAATCTAAACAATTTATTGGCCCCTATCCATTGAATTTAGAATTTTTTTTACAAAATGTATTAATTATATTAACTTCTGTATATTAATTTTAGATTTTTTTTACTATATTGATTTTTAAAGATGAAACTTTTTAATATAATTTTAAATTAATATAGATTTATTTTAATCTTATATTTATTTTAATCTTATATTTATCAAGTTTAAAGTTCACATAAAGATCAAATTTATTGAGGTATAAATATTTCATCAAGTTTTAACATTTTATCTAGTTTTAATATTTTATCTAGTTTTGCACTTTAAAAATGGTGTGTAAGTCAAGAGATTTGATCCTTCTCTAATCTTTATAAATCTGTTGTTAAAAAATATATAAACCCGTAAATAATGTAATGCACACAACTTATATATATATTTACTTTTTTTTTCTTTTCCCTTAATACATTAAGAAAACATCATTAGAACAAGTTAAACATGAAATCAACATACTCCAGTCATACGGAGTTTAAATGGTTCATCTCATGGAACAAACTATTTAGATGCAATGTCACTGAATTAATGATCTACCAGATCCCATAATTGTCACATACAACAAGTGTGAAACATCATGATCATTCAAGGTCAACCAAAAAAAGTTCCATTACATAACATCATTCTTCTAACAAAAAAAATCATCATACAAGGCAATCAACAATATCTACCCATCCAATCTACCTAGAAGGTTAGGACCTCCAAGACACATAATCAACGCTCAAGTCTAGGATTCATCCAATTGATTTTGACCACTTAAGGACTCAATACTGGTGACTATTTTGAGGAACAAGGAAGTATCTAATTCCCATGTTATCTGATGCAGGAGCATCATCAACAAAGCCACATGAGATCACAGCACAATGCCTAGTGTGCCTTTTGAGTAAAATTTAAAATTTTGAAAGATGGCATATCGAAGAGAACTTCTAAGTAAATTATGGATCATAGAAGTTTTAATGGTTGGAGCTTGAACGATCATGTCAAACCAGGAGAGATTAGACCGTCCTTTAGTTTATTTATGTTTACGTAGATCGAGAGGTTTTGTCTTAAATTGTCTGTCACAGACGTTTATGTAATAGGACTTAGGTAGATGAAAAAATTATTTTCGATCATATAGGTAGTTGGAGGGAACCCGAGAGGACCTCTTGTATAAGTAGATGCACTATGTGCCTGAATAAGGTTGGTTGCAGAATAGTAGGAAATAGGGTTACTGAATGTAAGTTATTTTTAACATCTGTAGCCATTTACGTTTGAATGAATAGAACAAAGGGATATTGACCCCAATGTATGGTGTTGCTATTGTTTATAGTTCCCCTGTTATTTCTTGTTTTCATGAATGAATGAGTTATGTTGTTGAAAGTATGGAACTGTGAAGCATTTGGATAACCGTCAATCGTTTCTCTTTGTTGAGTTCATGCAAGGTGTGCATATAGTCCGCAAGGAATTCGTTGACGGTGTCTGTTTCGACTCAGAAGCTCAGAAGAGATAGCGCGAAACTTCCATTTGCAAGGAGTGCAAAGGGACTGTTGCAAGGTGTTCATAGTAACCCCCAAGAAGCTAAGTCTTACGTAAGAATTTGTTGCAAGGAGTGCATAAATTCGAAGTTCGACTAAGTGTCAGAGTAACCCTCTAAGGAGTTAAAGTGTTCAAGAAATAAAGGTCAGGAGAGATAGCGACAAAGATCCAACAAAAAGGGAGAGATCTGTTAAAGGTCGCGAAGCGACGGTTGGGATCCCTTCAGAAGGACTCAGGATCATTGATAATCGTTAGATCTCAAGAAGGTGCGAGGAGGTTACACCTTGAAGTCCTTCGGACTTCTCATGTTCGAAGGTTTTTCATTTGTGAAGGGGGGAAACTTTCTGAAGTTACGGAACCCGAAATCCATCTAGACCGTAGATCCATATAGAGGAAGTGGGATCCTTCTAGACCGTCGGATCTAGGAGAATTTACATGGAAGTTAGTCGTAAGTTCCTTCGAAAATTCGTGAATCGGAGGATTCAAAGTGTTCAAGAGTCAAGACTCTCGAAGCCGCGAAGTGCAAAGAGATCTCCATCATTGGTTATCGGAGGGAGCATGAACCATAGATCTGGTTGCGCATAACTCTGTCGGTTTAGAGTTCGCATAGAAAAAGGCCAGTTGCATACAAGGAAGCCGAAGTCTGATGTTGCGAATCGCTAGGAGTATAAGCCTCGGGTCACAACCGAGGTCACATGCAGAGAAGGACTAGTGGAAGGACCTAGCACTTGTGGGCGTCGGGATTTGAAAAAGTTTCTAAGAAAGAAGGAACCACGGTGTCTATCGATCTGTGAATAGAAATCGATGGTGGGGAACCATTGTAGAGCGTGGAGGTGGAATTAGCAGATGCACTAGTTCTTGGCCCGCTATTCACTGACGTCGTTGATCTCATTGGGTTGGATTTTCAAGGGCCACAATTAGATCGAGTTGGGCGAGCACTTTCTCATTGCGGAGATAGAGCTCTCCGATAAAGAGAGATCGCTTTGGTGCCCCATAACCATTGAGAACCGTCGATCGATGAACCAACTAGCAATGACCAGATCATGACCCTGAAAAAATTGAGGGTGATAACATGGCATGTGTTTGATTTAGTTTGAGACCAGTAATGTCTCGAGGAACTAATGCAGCTAAAGGAGATTAAGATCCTATACCGGGAGGTCGCAAAGCCCCAAAGGAGAGTAAGGGGTTGGGGGCCGGGGGGTCTGCACCAAGTGGTATCAGAGCCTAAAAAGAGATCAAATGTTTACTCTCTGTGTGAGAACCAGTCATCACAATGCCACCGAGGAGATGCGTGGAGCCCCCTATAGATAATCGCGTTTTAGAACGAGAAATGAGAGAACTTTGTTTCAGATTGGAAGCGATGGAAGCAGCGTAGACGAGAGAACCTGACGCTGGATACGTCAGTGAGGAAGAAAGTGAAGAGAGAGAGGTTAAGGAAGTTGCAGGGGGATATGTTATCGAACAACGCTTACTGAACGTTGTTCTAAAGCTAGGAGCTAGAGAAAAAATAGACATCCCAATACATGAAGGAAATCTAGATGCTAAAGAGCTGTTAGACTGGATAAGGTCCATGGAAAATTATTTTGACTATGAATATGTCGATGAAGAGAAGAAGGTGAGAGACGTTGTCACCATGTTGAAAGGACATGCAACACTATGGTGGGATGAACTGTAGGCTAATAGACAAAGCAAGGGAAAACAAAAGATTAAGATTTGGGATAGAATGGTAGCCAAGTTGAAGGCTAAGTTCATGCCCAAGGATTATCAGATAAATTTGTTCAAGAAAATGTAGAACTTGAGACAGAAAGGAATGATAGTAAAGGAGTACACATAAGAGTTTTACAAGATGAACATCAGGACTGGACAGAGGGAGAGAGATGAAGAGAAATTTTCTAGGTAAATAAATGGCCTGATATATGAGATCCAAGATGAAATCAAAATGTTGTCGATGAGGACAATAGAGGAGGCATATCAATATGCACTGAAAGCAGAGGAGAATTTGGCCAGAAAACAAATCCAGCGAGGCAGAGGTAGAAGCATGAATATAGGTAAAGGAGTTTTCCATGATAAGCATAGAAGCCCAAGGGTGAGGATGAGAAAACCCACAATCACTCAGAAAGAGGAGGAAGCTCCAGAGGGAGACAGACTGGTGGAAGAAATTATTTTCCATAGGAAGAGGAAGAAACAGAGGAGGAGATATAAGATGTTATACCTGTGGAAAACCAGGACACAAGTCTTGGGAATGTCCCGAGGAAAAGAAAGGAGGAAGTGAAGCTCACATTTCAGAAGCACAGAAAAGGAATGTTGAAGAAGAAGGAGTAGAATATAGAAGATCCTTGACGCTGAGGAATGTTCTCTTGAAGCCACAACTAGAAGTTGAAAAGCCAGTGCAGAGGACTAGTTTGTTGAGGACAACTTGCAAGAAAAAAGACATAGAATGCAAGGTGATAATTGACTGTGGGAGCATTGATAACTTAGTATCCACGAAAATGGTAGAGAAATTGGAGTTGGAGATAAATGCCCATCCAAATCCATATAAGGTCTCATGGTTGCAAAAAGGACATTGGGTAATGGTAACTAAACAATGCCTTGTTGACTTTAAAATAGGTAGATATAGAGATGAGATTCTGTGTGATGTAATTCCCATGGATGTATGTCATGTTTTGTTGGGAATAACATGGAAGTTTGATAGGAATGTCATTCATGATGAGAGAAGGAATACTTACACTTTAGAAAAGAATGGTAGAGCACACATGGTGCTACCAATAGAAGAGAAGAAAGTAAAGGAAGAAGACAACACAAACATACTTCTCATGAGTGGGAAGGAAGTCCTTAGTGAAGTCAATAAGGAACAAGAGATGCAGTTTGTTATGTTGAGGAAACCCAGATTTGTCCTTACAAGTACTCCTATGGATGATTTTCCTGAGGAAGCTCATGAGTTGTTGGAGAATTTTGTTGACATAGTAGTGGATGAGTTTGCTAACTCATTGCCACCCATCAGAAGTATCAACCATCATACTGACTTGATACCAGGAGAAAGTATGCCGAACAAAGAAACATATAGACTAATACCTCAAGAGAATGAGGAGGTAAAGAAACAAGTCTAGGATTTGTTCGACAAGGGTTTGGTCAGAGAAATATTGAGTCCATGCACAGTACCAATTGTTTTAAGTAAAAATAAAGATGGAGGATGGAGAATGTGTACAGATTCAATATCCATAAACAATATCACCATCAGGTATAGATTCCCTTTTCCTAGGATGGATGACTTAATGGATTTCTTAAGTGGAGCCAAAAAAATTTCAAATATAGATTTGAAAAGTGGATATGACCAGATAAGAATGAGAGAAGGTGATGAGTGGAAAACAACCTTTAAGACAAATGATGGATTGTATGAGTGGCTTGTTATGACATTTGTCTTAACAAATTCCTCAAGTACTTTTATGAGACTAATGAATGAAGTGTTGAAGGATTTCATTGGTAATTTGTGATTGTATATATGGACGATATATTAGTCTTCAGTAAAACTGAAGAAGAACATTTAAGACATATGACATTAGTGATGAGGAGACTACAACAGGAGAAGTTGTGGATAAATATGAAGAATTCCTCTTTTATGAAGACATAACTCATTTACTCGTGTTTTGCGATCTCTTCAAATGAATTGAATATGGATCATGAGAAGTTTAAAGAAATAAAAGAATTGCCATCACCAAGCAGCGTATTTGAAGTAAGAAGCTTCCATGGATTAGCAAGCTTCTATCAGAAGTTCATTAGAAATTCCAGTGGGATTGGTGCACAAATGATGGATACGGTAAAGAAAAGACACATGTCTTTTAAATGGACATAAAAAGCTGAGAAAAGTTTCAATATATTGAAGGAGAGGATAACAGAACGACCAATTCTAGTCTTGCCAAATTTCGGTAAGACATTTCAAGTAAGGTGTGATGCGAGTGGAGTTGAAATTGGAGAAGTTTTGAGACAAGATAATAGGCTTCTTGCGTATTTCAGTGAGAAGATGAATGAGACTAAGGGAAAGTACTCCACATATGATATATAATTTTATGGCATATTTCAAGCCTTGAAGAAATGGAGGCACTACCTCGTTCCAAAATAATTTGTCTTGTATAGTGATAACCAAGCTTTACAATTCATAACCAGACATGAGAAGTTAAACCATAGACATGCTAAGTGGATAGAGTTTATGAAAAATTTCACTTTTTTCATTAAACATATTTCTAGTAATGCTAACAAAGCTGATGATGCATTTAGCAAGAGATGTCTGATTCTACAGGAATTCCAGGTCAAGACCTTGGGCTTTGAACACCTTAAGGATATGTATTGTAATGACCCAAATTTCAAAGAAGCATATGAAGCATGTGAAAATCATGTGATCGGAGATAGGAGTCAGTGGATAGAGTATATTATTCAAGATGGATTGATGTTTAAAGGTTTCCAATTGTGCATACCGAGGTGCTCGATGAGGGAAAATATGATAAAGGAAAAACACACTGGAGGTGTAGCAGAACATTTTGGCCATGAAAAGGAATTTGCATAGTTGAATGGTTCATACTATTGGCCAGGTACGAGAGAAGAGGTGAAGAGGTTTGTGAACAAATGTAATGTTTTCCAGTATGCAAAAGGAAAGAAATAAAACACTGGATTGTATCGGCCACTTCCTATTCCAGATAGGCCTTGGGATGCAATAAGCATGGATTTTGTGTTGGCCTTTCCATGGACACAAAAAGGAATTGATTCAATATTTTTGGTAGTTGATATATTCTCAAAGATGGTACACTTTATCCCATGCCTGAAGACAAATGATGCAACACACATTGCAAATTTGTTTTTCAAATAAGTTGTGAGACTTCATTGATTACCCAAGAGTATTGTCTCAGATAGGGACATTAAATTTGTTCGTCATTTATGGAGAATATTATGGAAGAAGCTGGGAACTGAACTGAATTTTAGTTCAACGTATCACCCTCAAACACATGGATAGACAGAGGTGGTAAATTGGAGCTTGGGAATTTTTTTGAGAAGTTTGGTCAACCAAAATCATAGTCAATGGGATCAAATTCTATCACAAGCAGAGTTTGCATATAATAACTCACCAAACATAAGTATAGGACAAATCCCATTCCAGATAGTCTATGGGATGATGCCAAGAGGGGTATCAGAATTGAGAGACAATGATCAAAGTGAATTCAGAAGCGTTGGAGCAAAAGACTTCGTTGCAAAGATGCAGAAGCTTCATAATAAGATCAAGGAGCAGTTGCAGAACAACAATGCAGAATAAAAATGCAGAGTCGATCAACAAAGTAGAGAACTTCAATTTGATGTAGGATATCAAGTTTTAGAACACTTGAGGAAGGAAAGGTTCCCAAGGCGAACATATAACAAGATGAAGCTGACAAAAATTGGCCCATGCAAGATCCTAAGAAATTTTGGTACCAATGCTTATGAGAGAGAGCTTCCAGAGGATGTGGGAATATCACCCATATTCAATATTGAAGACCTGTATCCTTACAGGGAAGATGAAACAAAAATATCAGAAGGTCAATAGAATATTCAGTGGGAAAAGAATATTCCTCTAGTTGAAAATCTACAGATGGAGAAGATCATTGATAAGAGAATTGGTAAGAAGACCAGAGGGGAAGACCTATTTTGAATATTTGTTCAAGTGGAAGGGACACCCGATAGAAGATGCTAGTTGGGTAAGAGAAGAAGATGTCTAGAAACATGGAAGGTCAGTGCAGGAGCTCATGGACAGGAATCCATAAATTTTCTTCCTAGAGGAGTATGACATAGGAGCATCGTCAGAAAAGCCACATGGGTTGACAAAACAATGCCTAGCATGCCTTTTGAGTAAAATTTTAAATTTTTAAAGATGGTGTATCTTAAGGAACTTCTGAGTAAATGATGGATCAGAGAATTTTTAATGGTTGGAGGTTGAACAATCGCGTCAAACCAGGAGAGATCAGACCCTCCTTTAGTTTATTTGATTTTTATGTAGATCAAGATGTTTTGTCTTAAATTGTCTGTCACAAACGTTTATGTAATAGGACTTAAGTAGCTGAAAAAATTATTTTCGATCAGATAGGTAGTTGGAGGGATCCAAAGAGGACCTCTTGTATAAGTAGATTCACTTTGTGCCTGAATAAGGATGGTTGTAGATTAGTAGGAAATAGGGTTATTGAATGTAAGTTTTTTTTTATCAGTTGTATTCATTTACGTTTGAATGAATAGAATAGAGGGATATTGACCCCAATGTATGTTGTGGCTACTGTTTACATCTCCCCTATATTTTTTTTTTTCATGAATGAATGAGTTATGTTGTTTAAATTATGAAACTATGAAGCATTTGGATAAGATTCAATCGTTTCTCTTCGTTGAGTTCATGCAAGATACGCATATAGTCCGCAAGAAGTGCATTGACGGAGTTTGTTTTGCCTTAGAAGCTCAAAAGAGATAGCGTGAAACTTCCATTTGCAAGGAGTGAAAAGGTATTGTTGCAAGTAGTGCACAGTAACCCGTAAGAATCTAAGTCTTGTGTAATAATATGTTGCAGGGAGTGCACAAATTCAAAGTTTGACTAAGTGTTAGAGTAACCTTATAAAGAGTTAAAGGATTCAAGAAATAAATCTCAGGAGAGATAGCGGCAAAGATCCAACATAAAGGGAGAGATGTATTGAAGGTTGCGAAGTGAAAGTTCGGATCCCTTCAAAAGGAATCGGGATCACTAACAGTCGTTAGATATCAAGAAGGTGTGAGGAGGTTACACCTTGAAGTCCTTCGGACTTCGCATGTTTGATTTTTTTTCGTTTGTGAAGGGGAAAAAGTTTCCAAAATTACCGAACCCGAAATCCATCTAGACCATAGATCCATCCAGAGGAAGTGGGATCCTTATAGACCATCATATATAGGATACGTTACGTGGAAGTTAGCTGGAATTTCCTTTATAAATTTGTGAATCAAAGGATTTATAGTGTTGAGGGTTTAAGACTCCCGAGGCTGCGAAGTTGCGAAGTGCAAAGAGATCATCACCTTTGGTCATCAGAGGGAGTGCGAACCATAGATCTGGTCCCAAGTAACTTTGTCGGTTCGGAGTTCACGTAGAAAGAGACCAGTTGCACGCAAGGCAAGTGAAGTCCGAAGTTGCAAAGCACTAGGAGGTTAAGCCTCAGGTCACATCCAAGGTCACATGCAGAGAAGGACTAGCGGAAGGAGCTAGCGCCCATGGGAATCGGGATTCAGAAAAAGTGATAGGAAAGAAGGAACCACAGTGTCTGTCGATCTGTGAACAAAAAATGATGGTGGGGAACCATTGCAGAGAGCGGAGGTGGAATTAAAAGACACACTAGTTCTTGACCTGCTATTCACCGACGTCGTTGATCTAGTCGGGTTGAAGTTTCAATGACCATGATTAGATCGATTGGGAAAGAACTTTCTGATTGTGGAGATAGAGCTCTCTGATAAAGAGAGGGCATGTTGGTGCCCCGCAATCACTAAGAACCGTCGATCGATGAACCAACTAGTAATGACCATATCATGAACGTGAAAAAACTGAGGGTGATAATAGGGCCTGTGTTTGATTCAGTTTGAGACCAGTAAGGTCTCAAGGAGCTAATCCAACTCGAGGAGATTAAGATACTATACTAAGAGGTTGCGCAGCCCCGAAGGAGAGTAAGGGGGGGTATTCACCATTATCAGTGCAAACCAGACATCAATTTTATTACCAACATACTTAGCTATATTTTCTTCAACACATAAAAATCTAGTCACATGATCACCATTTCATAATTCCCAATGCGTATTATTACAGAAATTCAACATCTTATTCAATTAAGGGATAGGAATAAATTTCATTAAAATCAAGGCAATAAACTTAAACAGTAAAATAAAGTCCGTTAAATAGACAAGCTATCATCTATGACAGTGTCAAAATTACTCATGTCTACCTAGAATAAGCGTGACCACTCTATAACATACAACCAAGTAGTTAGATATCCAATCTAATCACAAGTTAAAAGAGGAAGAGAACAATAGAGAAAAGTTTTCAGTGTAAGGTAGAACCATAAGCCTACTATGTACCTTGGTGAACCAACATATACTGTGAAGAAGGAAAACCTGTAACTGAAATAAATTTTGTTCTAATATTGAGTTAAAACCTTTTGGTACGGAACATGAAGTTCCTCTTATTGGTTTCATAGTGCAACACAACTAGATCCAACTCCATAAGTGCGTAGGCAGGCTCCTTGAGAGCCCAAAATCCAAAAGAACAACACCTGGTATGCACTAAGACCCTCTCAAGTCGGGCCTAGGTATTAACCTTCGAAAGAACAAATCTCAAGAGAGATAGTGTGAATTTACACAAGGGAGACACAAAACACACACTCAACCATCAAAGACCAGAGCTCAGTATTAATCATATCTAGGAGTTGAAGAGGAGGATCGTCAGATCAACATCCGATTAAGTCCCGACAGTTGGATGTCAGTAAGGTTAGATGAAAAATGGGGAGCCATTGTGGGATAAAAGGTTTGACTTAAGGATCACACCAGGTTCGGTTCCGCAATCCACACAGGTCATCGATCGTCACCTAAAAATAGTTCAACGGTTGGGATTGATACCACTATCAATGAGGGATTTCTAATGCGGAAATCGGGAAGGGTTTTAAACATTGTTCTAGTCGAGACTCCACAATCCTTCCCAACCATCTATATTCACGATCGATTTAATCATGATCATCGAATTAAACCATCGATTAACACTTAAGGAGTTGAGTCGAGGTCATAGCTATCGTTCATATGTAGGGAGAAAAGATGCCCTTTGGGTTAGATGAAAAGGACAAGGTTTAATGCTCTATTTTAAGATATGGTCATGGGAATGGTCATATGTGGAACAAGACCATAAGATAAAGTTTAAGGAAATCCCGGAGTCCCGAAGTCCGAGATAAATCATTACCATCCAACGGTGGGTACATATGTCCGTAGATCTGAGTATTCAGAAATTTAGCCATTCGGGAGGTGGTGGTTGAAGGTTATGAAGGTGTGAAAGGTTCTGAACTCTCAGAAATATGAAGTTAGTCTTGACCATTGTTGTCAGTAAATCCAAGACTGTCATATCAGTTGGTTCAAACTTCGCGAATTAGGATGSAATGAGAGTTGCAAAAGCTAAACCTCTCRAAGCATGGAGCCTCGCATTTTATTAAAGACATAGATCTGAGTGGGGTGTCGGAATCGTCAATCTCTTAGTCATTCGGAATTCGGCCCTTTGGAAGGGTTTAGAGGTAACTATTAAGGATTACAAGGACCCCAAATTTCKGAGTGTAGAGAGTAAAGGAGATGCATTTATCTAGCGAACGAACAAGGACCATAGATTTTCAAGTCTTACTCCTTCAGAGGTTTCGACAATTCGATAGTCTGGAGGAAAGGAGATGTTATTTTCAAAAGATGAATAAATCCCAAGTTCTGAACTCCAGAGTGGATGAAAATCGTTGATTTAAGGGGAGTGTAAGTCCTCAGATATTCAATCCCTTCAGCCATTCAAAGATCTAGGTGAAATAAACTCAAGATGTGAAGCGGGAAAAACCCCGAAGTCCAGAGTTCCGTAGTGGATATCCACCATAGAATCTCGAGTTAGGATAAAACTCCTCTATTCGTTAGATTAAGTTGTTAAAATTCAATGAAGGAGGGCGGTATGGTTAACCTATCACTGTTGGGCATCTCAGATCAAGACCAGATTCCACCGGTTAGCACTTCCGGAGAAGTGGAGTCTTGAGTTTCAAGAACCTCTGGAGCGTCAGAGCCTTGAGTAGTGCCATTTTTTACTAACACTAGCTTATGGGTCCTGGTCACAAGCATAACTTTGTTTAGGAAAAAGGGGCTAACACACTACATGCTAAAAAGAGAAATCCTGAGACTTTAACAACCCCTCCCCAGTCTCAAAATGTTTGGTTTTTAAAAAACAAAACACAGATACTCCAGGTTATTTATCACTGATTTCGATAGAATATCCACATATAAATTCAAATTAATTCAATTCACCAAAGAAATTCATGACGTAAATTCAGATCGAAATCCTTAGTTTACCAACGAACTATTCATTGTTAAATTCCTACAATAATCTCAACAAAAAATACTCTGATCATTAAAAACTTCAATATATATAAGATACAAGTTTTTAAACATAGATCATACACCACATAAATTAAAATTTTCAATGAGGATCATTCTGCTCAGTTTAGGGTTCAGAAAACATCCGGAATTACAACGAAAGATTAGAGTATAAACATCGTAAATATTATTCGTTTGCAACAACTCTAAATCAAAGATAAACTTTGAACCATTTCTCATTGACAACAAATGTAACCCTAGGCATTCATGATTTCCAGTGATCCTATAGAGACCCTATTAGTCCAACATACTTCTACACTAATGCTACAAATAATTTCGAGATATAAAAATACCAGGACCAAAGAATGTTGCGTATTGAAGATGCCCTAAAGTCTTGCACTCCTTCCTTTCATTTGCTTGGTAATCAAAGAGACTTCACTGGTACCTCCCATCCAATGCTAGGGGTACTCTTCTTCCCCCTTATCCCCCTGAGATGCAAAGGGGCCAAGAACACAAAAATGATAACACAATAGCATTCAGGCTTACCTCGCAAGGACGAGCTTCCACTCTTTTCACCCACCTAGAGTCCCAAATCTCACAAGTAAAAACACAATCAATCAAAAAATCGACAGCATAACAGTGCCTCCCAAAAGTTCCTTCCACTTCCCTTATGCATCAAATTATTTATAGAATTCTCTCTCATGGACATTTGTCCCTGATGCATAATTCATTTAAAATATTATTCACCCACTACAGGTCTCACATTCTCCCCAGGTTGCACAAGTAATTTTTCTTTTATTTTTATTTAAAATCCACTTTTCCCTCACATTTCCCCATGTGTTCCTAAGTCTCCTCTTATTGTCTCTTAGTTCCCCAATCCCCTTAATTAATAGGTGTCTCCTAACTAGGTTTTAGTTAGAGTTGGATTATGAGTCTTCTTAGTTAGGCTAGTGTTGTTTGATTCAAAATCTATTCTATCCACAATCTATTCTCTCAAGTTGTTAGTCATTTCTAAATAAATATTCCTTTTTAAAAAATTTCATGCACACATGTGCATTCTGTCAATTCTTTAGGTCCTTACTATTTCCTAACATTTTATTTCCTTCAAATCTTTACTCATGTAACAATTCAATATGTCCCTTTATTTAATTTTAGACGTCGACTTCGACTTTTAGTTGGCTTTAATAATTAATAATATATTTTTTAATTAAATATTTTAATCCAACAAGGTCTAATCAGTCCAATGTTTTCTAGGCCACCTATGTTTATTTACTCAAGTTTCAATTGTGCAACATTCCCTTCAAGACGCATCTTTGTGCTCCAAGGTTGTCACTCACGTTGACTTGTTTTTGGAAGTTTGTCCAACCCATTGGAGTCAAAACTCCATTCGGTCGACCTTGTGAGAGACTAAGGTCTTCTAAGGAAAAAGGAGTTTTCCTGATTGTGTTCCCCTTAGAAATCTACATGAGTGATTGTCTCAGTCTGCCCTCATGACATCATGGAACGCCCAACTAGGTAATTGTTAACCTACATTTATGGCCATGACGGAAGTGCTAGTAGGTTGTGACAGGGATGTTGCCACCCCTCTCCCTCAATATCAAGTTTTTTGTGCAAGCCCCCTTTACTCCTTATGTGATTTTGATTAGCAAGCATCGTTAAGCCTGCATCCACTGATAAAAAAAATTTCAAAAATGCATATATATAAATCATACTAAAATCCATCATACATCATATGTGCATAATAATGAAATAATCAAACAATACAATCCACTTTGTAACTCAATCAGGAGTCCAAGGAATCCCTTTGATGCCACCGGCATCCATAACCTCATGTTTCCTCCACACTCAAGATGACTTGTGGCACAAACCCCCCTTCTCTCCAAAGGGTTGCTTGATCTCTTGGTCCTGGATCGTTGAAACATTGAGTCAAAGTGACTCCTTGGGTCCCTGTGGGCAGCCAAAACTTTTCTACCCACCCACATAGGTTTCTTCCATGAGTGACCATGACTATGACCATTGGGATATCTCTTCACGGTTCAGACTTCAGGGATATTCAGAATCTGTTCCTTAAATTTTCTCAAAACTCTCTTCTTCGAGGTTCCGAACTTCTGCCACGCATCTCCTCAGATTCGTCGGCCCACTATGGTTCAGACTTTGGGACTTCACAAATTTCTAGGACTTCTGCCCCTAAACTTTGATTCTCTAAATCCTGAACTCCTTAATCCATTGCCACGTACTCCGTAGTGATCAACGGTCATGATTGAATCACGACTTCAGACTTCGCAACTCTCCTTCCGTTAAGTTCCCAACTTACCGAGCCTCCGAAGTACCAAAATAATTCACGGTTTTCCTACTTGCAACTTCACCAGATCTAATGGTATGGGATCATTCGCCTCCCTCTGAAGAGAAATATTGACTTCTGGATTTTACGAGAGGTTCAAGGATTACTTTCGTTGAAGCTTTCCACCGCTCTCCCTCTTGAGATTTCCTTCCTCGATTTTCCTTGTTCCTCTGAACAATATCTTTGACACTTAGTCATATTCCTGGCCTATGCACACCTTGCAATAGACTTTTGTCCACACTCACTCCTCCATGAATGATTTCACATTCCTTGTGACTGTTCTCCAACCGCTTCTATCTCCCGTAACTAAGTCACGCTATCCTTCCTCAACTTTCATGTTTGAAACTCTGTCATGCACTCCTTGCAGACATCGATGCATTCCTTGCATATGTATAAGTTCCACTATCTTTTATGAGCTTTCGAGTCATAAACAGACTCGGTCACACACTCCTTGTGGACACTATGCAGAGCTTGCACTTGCTCAATAAAGAGAAACTATTGAAACTTATCTGCTCCTCACAATGACTCAAACATTCAACAAAGAAAATGTAGTCATGGACTCAAAATCAGAAATAACAGAGAATTTGAAAAATAATAGAAGCTCTACAATTCATTCAGATAGACACAAACCCATGCACACATTTGGGACAATGTTCTTCTGTTATATTTATCCAACTGAAAATTACAAACATTCATAGAACTTTTCTCTACATCTCCTAGCTCTTAGCTTACAATGGCAATCTACACATACTAGATTCAGCCACTACATAACTATCAACAACAATTGACAACAACCCTTACTGGAAAATATTACAAAGCTTTATACAAAGAGGTTCTCTTCGAGCATTCCCTCCAACTACTTTACACTATCTTAAATGGAATTAAATGCTATCAACTACTTAACTCCTATTACAATAAATATTTCGTCAGACATATGAGAGCGCAAGCTCCAAATCTGTACTGCAATCCGATTTACAAAACAAAATACATTCCTCCATCAATCTTATGTGATGTTTCATCCTACACTCATTAAACACATTCATAAATCAAAAAGATTTTTCAGATATCAAATTAACACATTGATCAGTTTGAAATTCAAAATATTTCAGAAGGTGCACTAGTGCGCCCAACTATCCTCCACGCTTGTGCTTTGTTGGTGATGTTCCTCCATCATACTCCCTTGGTTGAAAATTTTAGGGACTCCTAGCCAGGAGCTCCTGCACCAATCTTCCATGCTTCTAGATATCTGCTTCATTAACCCATCTGGCATCTTCTGTTGGTCTCCCTTTCCTCTTCACCGAGTATTCAAAATATGCCTTCCTTCTAGTCTTCTCACCAACTCGCCGATCTATGATCTTTTCCATATGTGGCTTCTCTGCTACAGGAATTTGTTTCTCCCACTGGATCTTCCTTCGATCTTCTGATCCTTCGGCTTTGTCCTCTCTATAAGGATACAAATCTATAATGTTAAATATGGGTGATATTCCCACACCTTCCGACATCTCTAATTNAGGTGCACTAGTGCGCCCAACTATCCTCCACGCTTGTGCTTTGTTGGTGATGTTCCTCCATCATACTCCCTTGGTTGAAAATTTTAGGGACTCCTAGCCAGGAGCTCCTGCACCAATCTTCCATGCTTCTAGATATCTGCTTCGTTAACCCATCTGGCATCTTCTGTTGGTCTCCCTTTCCTCTTCACCGAGTATTCAAAATATGCCTTCCTTCTAGTCTTCTCACCAACTCGCCGATCTATGATCTTTTCCATATCTGGCTTCTCTGCTACAGGAATTTGTTTCTCCCACTGGATCTTCCTTCGATCTTCTGATCCTTCGGCTTTGTCCTCTCTATAAGGATACAAATCTATAATGTTAAATATGGGTGATATTCCCACACCTTCCGACATCTCTAATTCATAAGAATTCTCACCAAATATCCTCAAGATTTTGCATGGCCCTATATTTTTCAACTTCAGCTTGTTGTATGTTCCTCTCATGAATCTTTCTTTCCTTATATGTGCTATAACTTGATCTCCAACTTCAAATTCAAGATTTCTCCTATGTTGATCATCTCTGCACTTGTATTCAATTTTGCTCCTCTTCAACTGCTCCTTGATCTAATTGTGAAGCCCCTGCATTTCTGTAGCAAAATCTTCGGCTCCCGCGCTTCTATACTCACTTTTTTTCAGATCCCTTAGCTCTGAAACTCCTCTCAGATTCATTCCATACATGATTTGAAATGGACATTTCCTATCTCTCCTATTCATTGAGTCATTATATGCGAACTCGGCTTGTGATAGAATCTGATCCCACTTACTATGGTGTTCAGTGACCAAACTCCTCAACAAATATCCTAGGCTTCTATTCACCACTTCAGTTTGTGCATCCATCTGTGGATGATATGAAAAACCGAAATATATCTTTGTCCCCAACTTTCTCCACAACGTTCTCTAGAAATGACCAACAAATTTTGTATCCTTGTCTGAAACTATACTGATGGGCAATCCATGGAGTCTCACAATCTCTTTGAAAAACAAATTTGTAACATGCGTTGCATCACTAGTCTTCTAGCATGGGATAAAGTGTGTCATATTCGAAAACCTCTCCACCACCACAAATGTGGAATCATTTCCTCTCTGTGTCGTTGGTAATCCCAACACAAAATCCATGCCTCGCAAGGCCTCTCTGGAATAGGCAATGGCTGATACAACCCAGTGTTATGTTTCTTTCCTTTGGCATATTGAAAAATCTTACACTTGTTTATAAATATCCTTACCTCTGCTCTTAAACCTGGCCAATAATATGAACTGGTTAATTGGGAAAATGTTTTTTCATGGCTGAAGTGTCCAACTGGACCTCCTCTATGCTTTTCCTTCAACAAATTCTCCCTCATCGAGCATCTTGGTATGCACAATTGGCATCCTTTGAACAACAACCCATCTTGAATTAGATATTTGGCCCACTGGCTTCTGTCTCTGAGCATAGGATTCACATATGATTCATATGCTTCTCCAAAATATGGATCACTATGATACATCTCCTTAAGGTGATCAAACCCCAAGGTATTGACTTGAAATTCGTGTAGAATTAAAATCTTCCTTCTCAATGCATCAACAACCTTGTTAGCATTTCCAGAAATATGTTTAATGACAAAAGTGAAATTTTTCATAAACACTATCCACTTAGCATGTTTCTGGTTTAACTTCTCCTGTTTGGTTATGAATTGAAAAGCGTGATTGTCTCTATACAAGAAAAACTCCTTCGGTATGATATAATGTCTCCATTTTTTCAATTCTTGGATTATGGCATAGATATATTTTTCGTATGTGGAGTACTTCATTTTAGCTTCATTTAGCTTCTCACTGAAATATGCAACAGGCTTGTTGTCCTGGCTAAAGATTTCTCCAATTGGAACTTAACTTGCATTGCATCTTACCTGAAATGTCTTTCTGAAATATTGTAAAACCATAATCGGTTGTTCAGTTATCTTCTCCATCAATATGTTGAAGATTTGCTCAGCCTCTTCTGTCCATTTGAAAGGCTTCTGTATTTTCTTCACTATATCCATCATTTGAGCGCTAATCCAACTAAAAATCCTGATGAAATTCCGATAAAAACTTGCTAACCCATGAAAGATTCTTACCTCAAAGATATTCCTTGGTGACGACCATTCTTTGATTGCTTTCACCTTTTCAGGACCCATCTTCAACGCGTTTGAAGAAATAACAAAACCCAAATATATGAGCTCTGTCTTCATGAAACAAGACGTTTTCATATTAATTAACAACTTCTCTTGCTGCAACCTCCTCATCACTAATGCCAAATGCCTCAAGTGTTCCTCCTTAGTCTTCCTAAACACCAATATATCATCTAGATACATAATCATGGACATACTAGTGAAATCCTTTAATACTTCATTCATCAGTCTCATAAAAGTACTCAAGGCATTCGTTAAGCCAAACGACATAACAATCCATTCATATAACCCCTCATTCATCTTGAATGTTTTTTTCCACTCATCACGGTCTCTCATCCTGATCTTGTGATATCCACTTTTCAAATCTATTTTCAAAAAATAGTTGGATCGAATGTCCACTCATGCAATCCATCAAGTCATCCATCCTTGGCAATGGAAATCTGAATATGATGGTGATTTTGTTTATGTCTCTCGAGTCCGTACACATTCTCCATCCTCCATCCTTATTTGGACTTATTATAGTTGGCACTGCACATGGAATCAAGCTCTCTCTGACCAATCCCTTGTCTAACAGATCTTGAACCTGTCTCTGCACTTCCTCATTCTCTTTAGGCGTCAACCTATACGCTTCCTTATTTGGTAGGATTTCTCCTGGTATCAATTCAATGTGATGATTGATGCTTCTGATAGGTGG
>SNQJ01S0006316.1:83789-115055 GCA_010110895.2 Picea sitchensis
ATTGGATATCTTATAAAATTTTAATTTTTTTAATAAATTTTAAATATTATTGATCCTCTATAATGTGGTATGATGTGGTATGAGAAAGAGATGTACATATTTCTTTATGTTAAATATATAATTTATAAATATTTTAATATTTATTATAAATAAAATATATTTTTTTGTAAATAAAAAATGGTTTTTCTTATTATTGTGCTTTTATAGTATAAAAATGTCACATGTCCGCAGTTTCACCCGTTTCACCAAATTGGTGGAAACTGGAACAAGTGGCAGAGTGTGATAATTTTAAACAAAATAACTATTTATCATCTACTGTGTCAAATGGAAACCAGGGCAAGTGGTGAATTGATGTTATGATTGAATTGTTCTATGCATCTAAGAAAAACTACCAACTGAAAAAAGAATACTGAACAGTAAAACTGCATCATCGCACTACTGAGACCTTGGTTGAGAGTGTGTGAGGTATCCATAGAAAAGATATTAAACATTAGCACCTAGGGGCATGTCGTTCGGAGCGCCTGTGGAAGGGTCATACCTAGGATGGAGCACGAAAGGCCTTGCGCAGGTCGGGCAACGCTAAGTTGCTAGTGCATTTGAGAATGCTTCATAAAGTATGTCAATCCTTCGGTGCATGAGGGTGTCCTAATGTATCTGGTTTCCCATCTGGCTCCTTATCCCAAAGATGAGCTCGAGTTACTCCAGATGAAAGAAAGGTGGTGGAGCATGGCATAGATCAAGGAGAACAGTGAGTGGTGGAGGTGTCAAGATGGGGTGTCCCTCCACCTCATCTCCTAAGTACTCCAACATAGTGACCAGGACCTCCACTGCCTTAACCGATTCCACCATTGTAATAATGTCCACGACCTCCATCGCATTGACCTCCTCCACCGTTGTACCAACTTGGTCGTCTGTGTTCTGAATTCATGCAGTAGAACCCATATTTGGGAATTCCCCTGGGAATTCCTCTTCAATTATACATGTAGCTCCCTCCATGGAATTCGTGGGTGCTTGTGATTGTTGAATTACGACTGGGGGACTGCATATCATTTGGGAATGTGAAGAGGAGAGATTCCAGAGGAACCTGGATGGGTTCCTCTAGAATCTCCTCCTCGACATATGCCATTGGTGGTGTTCTTGGCCACTCCCAACACTGAGTCTGAGCTATGGACAGGGCGCATTCCAGCCTCTGCACACACCTTTGTCGGGCAACTAGACTGTACCAGGATGGGTCACGCCTTGGCTTGCCTCTCTTCCTTGGCATTGCTAGGACGGGAGGGTTGATAATTCTTTGGGGAAGCACAATAAGAATCCACGACACACAGGTCTCATTCTTGGAGCTGCTAGGGAGGTGGAACACAAGAGAGAAATGGAGAAAACCTCGTCTGAGTGGGAGAGATAAGCCCAGCCTCGACATGACCACAGTACTGAAATATCCTCTACATTTACATCTTGGTGCCGCCATCATCTTCACGCGAGGGAGTTGTCCTCAGTGTCTCAACAAGCAGTAATGGCTACCCTTCATTCAAGATTGAGGTGGAGGGCATCGACCTGCCATATTTATGGCTTGGGCCTGGGGCAGGCTGCATGGCCTCCCATAACTAAGTGGCACTCCATCCGCTATTATTATAAATAAAATCCTTAATATCCACTTTAAGTATAATTTTTTCTATTCCTATATTTAAAATAATTAAAAAACAAAAAAATAATATACTTTGAATAAATGTTTTTTGCATTTTATTTTAATAATTTTATTTTAAGATTATTTATTATGTTTCAATGTCTATTTTTTTTCATAAAAAGTTAATAATGATGTCATTATAATAAATATTTATTAATAAAAAAATAGAATTGAATTGCAATTTTACTTGTTACTTTTTTTTTTTTACTTTNGTGTTTTGTTTTCCAAAAATAGATCCATTCTGCTTAATTTAATAAAATAAATATGTGGACAGGACAAAGTGGAAGATGCATATACTTGTGTACCTTTTACATTTTCTCCTTTGGATTATATGGCAATGTGAATTTACCGATTAGTGTATATGTCAAACAATATTAGATATCGACTATCAAATACAGAGAAGGAAAACAATATTGGTCAAAGATGAGCTACCAACATCTTAAAGAAAAATATTTTACTAAATGGCATATAAACAAACATAGTATTTGAAAATAAAAGTGGGTGTTGTGTCAGTGAAAAAATTAAGTTAAGGGAACTTAACGATTGGTGAAGAAACTATAAGTTTAAACACTGTTCATGTTGCAAAAATTAATTTGTCAAAGAAAATGTTAATGTTCCTTCAGAACTGAGAAGACAAAAACACAAAAAGTTAAAGGGAACTTAAGGGGTGGTGAAGGAACTATAAGCTTAAACGCTGTTCATGTTGCCACTTGTTGTCAAAGAGAATGATCCTTCAGAACTGAGATGACAAAAACACAAAAACAAAAAAAGTATTGTTTCCCATTAAACAAACACCTTTAGTATCTCGTTAAAAAAAAAAAAAACAAACAATGTCATTGGAGGCTGTTCTCCGTAATAAACTGCCATGTTCCAAAATAAAAATAAAGTTTGTTAGTAATAAAGTGCCATCTTCCAAATTAAGGTTTGTTGTAAAAAACTTGAGTCATTTTTTACAGTTTTCAGGTGTTACCGTTTAAACATTGGATTGGTGGCTCATAATGAAAATATACGTCCAACTAATATGATAAAAACATAAAAGAGGACATTGAAATTACAATACTAGGCATTTGGCATATTTCACTTCCTCATAGTCCCCTGTTTCCAAAAACAAACACAGCGGAAATGCAATTGTTATCCGAACATAGACATTTTTAACATGCAAAACAAAAAACAACGTAGAAGGAATGATGCATATTAGTGCCAATTTTTGGATGAGAGAAATTTGTGATGTTTGGACACAATGACAATTTTTTAGGCAATTCTAGAAATGCATCTAGTTTCTATAGAATGTAATTTGAGAATATATATATATATATATTCTCAAATTATATCTATATATATAAAGAGCATAAAAAAAATTACCGAGTTGTGCATAGTTTCGACATAATAACACATCACTAAAATTAAAATTCTGCCAACAAACCGTAATCCTTAGGGCATCACTAAAATTAAAATTCTGCCAACAAACCGTAATCCTTAGGGCTGTGAGAAATAAACATTTTAAGCAAAAGAGAGAAGGATAAGCAAATATGATACTTATGGTTGTGAAATAGGGATAATTTTAAGGATGGAAATCCTTATTAAAATGTATAAACTTGGGCTATTAGTCTTTAATATGCAAAATGTAAAATGTTTGACCATAGTTTTGTAAAAATATTCAAATTTCTAAGGATTTTATATACTAGTTTTTTAAGGTAAAATAATTTTATTCTATGGAATCTGGGCCAATGAATTTTAGAAAAAATGGAAATTTGCCAATCTTTAGTTCATTTGCGAAATTTAACTGCTAAAATCATCTATGTTATAAAATCAAAATAAAACAATAAAAAAATTGTGACAAAAAGAAGAATAAAGTTATACCTTAAAACCAGAAGAAATAATACTTCATTAAACGATGAGCACTTAGAAAGCATTGATTTGGTAACAAAAAAACTTAGCTAAAAGAACACTTAAAGTTACCCATTTACACCCATAAACCAAGTTGAATAAGCACATGCAATGATGTATGATATATACCATTGATTTCTAGGTCGATTTCTAAATTATGAATATATATCTAAACAACTTCTTTAACAATATTCGGAAATTATACATATATGTATTTGTACTTGTTATCGTTCTTTTTTTTTTCTTTCATAATTCACAATGAAATTACTCATAGACATTGAAGACAATTCAGAAAATAGCAATGTATAGTAAAATGCCAAAAACATGTTGGATATAAATAAGTGAATAAAATTGTGCCAATAAGTTGCAAAATTGCATGGACACATTGATTGTGTATTAACTCAACATACATAGAGACTAGCTATAGGAGGGATAAGATTGTATGGGTTCTTCCAAACCTTTGAGGATTCCTATTTAGATTAGATCTGTATCATTTCTTGTCAACACACGATAGAACAACATGTTAAGCCAAAGGTAAGTTAGAACCATTTTACAACAATCTATGAGGCCATAGATAACTTAGAATAGTCCAAGTGAACTCGTTTGTTGTACCCTTTTTTTTCTTTGACTGATATGTAGAACCACATTGTCCTCATTTAATGTAAAATTTCCATGCACTAGAAAGCCACGTAGCATATAGATAGTTTCTTAATTTCTATGAACATATATTGCACATGGAAATTCTGTTAAGACACGAAGAAAATCCTTGAATATTGGTTGTCTAATAGTACATCACATAGCGTTGTTGTTGATTGTTCGGATAATAGCATTGAGGAAATGTCTATATACATAAGGGTGTTTGTGATCACATCTTACAATTTCAATTGTGGCCCCAACTATTAATGTAGGGGCAGAAGAGGGAGAGTTATAATTGGCATAGACATGTTCGAAAGGGGTCGAGCATGCATTCGTTGTTGCTAATGCACCTTCAACTTGTGTACATGACATAGTAGTTAATATATTCAGTAATACAATATGTATGTGTAAACCCAATTTTGTATGTGAAGTTTGAGGATGGAGTTGTATATGTATGCTTACAATAGTTATGGAGCTAGTTAGCTTCTTGAGGTCTTGTATCGTGTCTCTTCTCAATTCTATTATAGATGTTGACTATGTTGTGAAGAAGACCTTATCTATGACATCTCTCCTCTTAGCTGTATTTTTAAAGAGCATCAGAGGAAATTCCCCTTTTTGAAATTGTTGTTCCATGGAAGAAAAAAAATCTACATACGTGTCACAAATTTGGAGCTACAACATAGAATAGATAATAATTATTTAATATGATTAAGGACATATTAGCATGTGAAAGTAATACAAAAAAATGGATATGGAAAGCGATATTGTTTCCTTGTCATCATCTGAGTTGTCATCCTTTATATGTAGAATGCATTGCAACCTGAATTTTTGTGTAAATGTGATGGTTGCACCAATAGTTCCAATTGGGTACATATCTATATTTTCTACAAATGGTCTTATTGTCGTGTCAAATATGAAATTGTATTATGTGAAAGTTGGCGACATTGTTTCTGATCCGGATTTATGAGCGGAATGAAATGAAACCACATATTTATAATGTTAACACATAGACACAATGAACGATAACAAAGATATAGTAAAACTTGACTTCTATTAAATAAGAAATATGCTAAAAACTATAAAATGTAGACTGGAAAACAATCTTTCTAGAATGGTGGGACCTTATCTCTGAGAAGAGATGTGACGGCTATGCTCATTCACAAGAATATGAGTACAATGAGGCTTTGAAGGCCTTTTTACAATAAATATGAATGTCAAATCCCTAGAGATCCAAAAACCTAACCCTAAGAGTTGAAGTGCCAAAATTCATGTGGGACCTATTGGGGAAAGTTAGTACATTAACTTCTCAGGGTTATAACTTTTGAATACGATCTTCATGTAGGGTACACAATAGCTCATTGGAAAGGTATTGATAAGAAGATTAATTTAGGGGGTTCATTGAGAGACGTTAGACATAATTGAGGTTCATGATCATGAAAATACATCACTTAGGTCCTTGAGCTGGCCACAGAAGTTAAAAACTACTAAAAATAGTAAATTTCCAAAATTTCCAGAAAATGTTTTGAGCCAATTGGAAAAGGTGGGCGGTGACCGATATACACCTGTATCAATCCTCCCTCCTTAGGAAGAAATTTTCTCCATTACGTTGAGTTCCTTGATTAGATGAGGAACTTTCTATTGAATTTGGCTCAGGTGATCCACTTTCCTTGGTGCAGGAGTTGCCTTGCTTTGACAAACCAATAAAGTTGGATCCTCTGCTGGCGAGTGCCCTTGACCTGTGTGTCCACGATATGGTCAGTGGATTTCTATTTGATGTAGTCAAGGTTGAGATATGTTGGTTTCAATTGTTCTTCTATCTCTGCGATGTCCAATAATGGTGGAAAATAAGGCCTAAGGAGGTCCACATTAAACACTGGTTGTAAGCCAAGGAAGGGGGCTAGGTTGAGATCAAAAGAATTGTCAACCAAAACCTTGGTAACGGTGTAAGGCCCATAATGGACTGGAGAAAGATTTTGATGAGGCCCTATAAGGCGTTCTTTCTGCAACTACAACCAAACTTTTTCTCCCACCCGAAACTGGTGTGACAGTTGTTGTTGAACATGGGAATGCTTGTACTTAGCATTGGACTTTGTAAAATATCTTGGACCTATTGGTAGATGTTCTAGATCTACTTAATAAACTGGGTGGATTTTTCAGATTCAGTTGGAGCATGCGATGAGTTTTCTTGGGTGGCCGCAAGGGGTAGTGCAAAATCCATGGGACCCAATGGTTGAAATCCCAACCTAACCTGAAAGGGGTTGTGGTTGACTGAGCTATGTATGGATCTGCCATAGATGTGATGAACATATGGAATACTCTCATCCCAAGAGACATGGTTCTTGGAATTGTACATGCGTAGGATGTGCATGATAATCCAGTTGACAGTCGGTTTTCCATCCATCTGGGGGTGGAAGGCAGTGGAATTGGTGAGCTTGGTGTCCAACAATGACCATAGGCTCAACCAGAATGTGTTGAGGAACCGATTGTCCTGATATGAGATAATGGTTTGTGGGATCCCAAAGGGTACCCACACTCGTTCAAAGAAAAACTTGAAAGTTTCCTCTGTCGTGATGCTCTTATTACAGGTGGCCAAAATCGCCATCTTGGAAAAGCGATCAAAAACCATAAAAAAATAGTCATTTCCTCGCCTGGTGCAAGGGCGACCCAACATGTAGTCCATTGAGATGGATTCCTATGGTGTGTCAGGAGTAGGCAGAGGAGTGTACAAGCTTTGTTTCTTGATGGTCGGTTTGGCAATATCATAGGAAGTGCAAGACCAGATATACTTTCTGACATCCTATTGAAGTTTCAACCAGTAGAAATGTCATTGTAGCACTGCCACTGCCTTTTCCACATGAAAGTGTTCTTCCATTTGACTATATTGGGATTCCCAAATCATCTTCGCTCTCTCTATTGATGGTACACAAATATGGCCTAGATGGCACAACATCCCATCCTGGATATGGAAATTATTGAAATCTATGTTTGGGCCCAACATATGGTAGGTGATGGAGAAGTCAGGATCCGTCTGATGGAGGTGGAACTACTGCAAATATGTGGAAAAGTTATGATGGTAGTCATTTTTCAATTTTCCTTATCTCTGCATGAACTACAATGCCTTATGATCAGTGTGGATGATTGTCTTCTTCTCGATAATGTAATTCCTCCACTAGTGGTAGGCTTGCAAAATGGATTACATTTCTTTTTTGTAAGTAGGGTACTTATGAACAACATTTGATATTGTGTCATTATGAGAGGCCATGTGGTGGCCCTTCTGAGTGAGGAATATGCCCACACCATAGTCTGAAGCATCTGTCTCAATCTCAAAGGGTTGTTACAGGTCATGTAATGAGAGAACTGGTATTGAACATAAATGTTTCTTCAGATCATTGAATGCTTTCTATTGGGACATGCCCCACAATTTTTTTTCCTTACCACCACCTTTGGTTTTTTGACCTAAGGCCCATGCAATATGGGAGAATCGCAACATGAACCTATGATAGAAATTGACAAGGATTAAGAAGCTCTGAAGCTCAGTGAGCATGGCTGGGGTTGGTCAGTCACGGATGACTTGGATATTGACTAGATCAAAATGCACACCATGCGCATCAACAATGTATCTTGGGTACTACTGGACCTTGTTCATGCTGAAGGATCATTTTTCCAAGTTGGCATATATCTTGTGCTTCTGCAAAGTGTGAAAAATATGTTCAATATGTCGCAAGTGTTCTTCCCAAGTCTTGCTACAGATGAGGATGTCATCTAGATAAACCACCACAAAATAATTAGTGAAAGGCTGCAGGATATTGTCCATCAAAATCATGAAAGTTGTTGGGGTATTCGTCAAACCAAAGGGAATGACCAACCATTCAAAAAGACCTTCTTTTGACTTGAAGGAAATTTTCCATACATTTGTCTATTCTATTGGGACCTGATGGTAGCCATACTTCAGATAAATCTTATTGAAGTATTTTTCCCCCTTGAGTTGATCAAGTAGATCGTCGATTCATGGAATCGGGTATTGATTTCAGAATGTGATTTTGTTTAGGGATTTGTAATCAATGTAGAGTTTCCAAGTCTCGTCTTTCTTTTGCACCAACACCATTCGCCTTCCACAAGGTGATGAGTTGGGTCAGATGTGCCCCTTGTGGAGCAGTTCCTAGATCTGATGCTTGATATCCTCCTTTTCTAGTAGAGAGCAATGATAGACTGACCCATTTGGTAGTGGTGCATTGGGGATCATATCAATGGGATGTTTGACCTGACAGTTCAGAGGTACTCCAGTAAGTGCCGCGAAGATGTCTTTGTTCTTCGATGACATTATCCACTTTCTTATGCTATGTGGAGAGGTCGTCCATGGAGGCCATGGATGTGGATGCAACCTTTCACTCACTCTGAGAGAAAATCACGAAGAAGAAAAAACTTCCCATTCTGAGAAGTGACCTTCCTACATTGTTTGGCAGAGATCAAGTAAATAACACTAGGTGGAACTACCTCAGGTATCATGTACAATTTCCTATTCAAAGTAATGATAAAATTGCAAGGCATAGATGCATATACACAATGATGTTTCCATAAATAACGTTGTCCCAAAATAACATCACAAACTTCAAGGGGAGAAACATCACACAATACCTCATCTTTGAATGGGTTGATGTCATATGACAGGCGACACTGTTGGCTTACGTGAATATTTGATCCTTGAGGGAGCCATCCGATGGTGTAGGGTTATAGGTGTGCCATTGTCGGCAGGGCTAGCCACTTGAAGACCTATACTAAGATTAGTTTCTTTCAGATATTTCTATCAACGATGAAGTGTAGTGGAGTGCCTTTCACCCACATCTATGAATGAAAGAGGGACTCACCTTCTTCTGGCTCATCAGGTTCACTGGGATAGATCTTGGTGGTAGAAACGGTGGCACTAGGTTCTGCGTGAATTATCTATATCCCCTTCTTTGCTTCTTACTCAGATTCAGAACCTGCATCCGATTCAAAGGATTTTACTTTAGCCACTAATGACTGCTTTGAGCGAAAATCAACATTTTTATTAAAGGGGCTCTCATGGAAGTCGCACCACTTCCCAGTATCTTTCTTCATCTTCCCATTGTCCTTATTTTCTTGTAGCTTAGACTAGTTTTCATGAGGTTTCCCATATCTTCTCTATCCTTTGTTTTGAGGGTTAAGGATACCCTTTCCCTACTTCTTCTGTGAGGGGTTCCTAGACCCAAGCTGCCACATATTTTGTTTAATGTTCTGCTCGATTTTGATGACATATCCATAGGTCATGCCCAAGGACGAGATGTCCAAAACCTTCATTTTTTTCTAGATGTATCTATGCAGACCGTTGCAGTACTTGATTAGTAGATGTCACTCAGAATATTTGATACCCATCTTGGCAAGCAGTGTATGGAAGATATTGGTGAACTCTTGGACTGTTTGGTCTCTTTCATGTCGCAGTGTGGTCCATAATGTATACAAGTCATCAAAACTTCCAACATGGTAGTATTGTTCCTTAATAATATCCATGAAGGAATCCCAAGTGGGTGAAAATGAAAATAATATGGATCCTTCTATTTCATTTTTTTCACCAAAAGTCTCCCACTAATCTTTGACATGGGGGATGACCTTGAGGAGCACAAATATAATATTTTCTCTATCGAAAAAGTTGTGGACAGAAAAATACCCTTCTAGAAGGTTTAACCATTTATCTACAACATCTACATATATTTGATCTTCAAATAAAAGAATATAAAAATTGATATGTACCTTGAAGGGGGTGTCTCTTCTGCTTGAGGTGGATGCATCACTTGTCGACAGTTGTCGGAGGATTTGTGTGAGTTTTCCATCATCTCCTTCCTCTGTCACTCAAGGGCTTCCTAGAGAAACAATTTGAAAGGATATTGTGTCCCATAATATTTATTTTCACCCACCATGGGTGGTTTATTTGGAGTGTGATAGAAGTTTCCCTCAAGAGAAACAAGCTCGAGACCCAACTCTCTATACTCTGACCGCGTCGAGGACATGCATCAAAAATCGATAAGGAGCAGACTGCTTTGATACCATAGATCTGGATTTACGAGAGAAATGAAATGAAACCACATATTTATAATGTTAACAAAGAGACACAATGGATAATAATATATATATATAGTAAAACTTGACTTTTCTTAAATAATAAATATGATGAAAACTGTAAAATGCAGACTGAAAACAAGTTTTCTAGAATGGTGGCAGTTTATCTCTGAGAATATATGTGATGGATATGCTCATTCACAAGAAGATTAGTACAATGAGAATTTGAAGGATTTTTTACAATAAATATGAATTCCAAAACCCTAGACATCCAAAAATCTAACCCTAGGATATGAAGCGTGAAAAGTAATGTGGGCCCCGATGGGTAAGTTAGTGCATTAACTTCCCAGGGTCGTAACTTTTGCATACGATCTCCATTTAGGTAGCATGATAGATCGTTGGAAAGGTATTGATGAGACGATTCATTTAATGGGATAAATGAGATTTTTTTTCCTATAATTGAGCTTCCATATCATGAAAAAATATCGTTTAGACCCTCAAACTGGCCCTAAAAGTTAAAAACTGCTAAAAATAGTAAATTGCCAAAAATGCTAGAAAACTATTTTAAGGCATTTGGAAAAAATGGGTGGCCACTGATATCAACTTGGATCATTTTCTAGAACACTTAAGTCATCTATTAATATAATATGATTTCAATGACCACAACCGTATAATATATTTGGAATATTTAAAAGTGTGTAATGGATATTCCATTACTAGGAAGAATCATTTCCTCATGTTTTTTAACAAGGTGTGCAACGACATTCAATATGAAAGTCATTGGTCCTTTTTCATTATTTGTATCGGTATGTATAATGTGACATGTCCTATTCAATTTCTCCAAATAGGTTCTATATACAACAAATCTTTCTTCGACCAACACTTGGCCAATGTGACAATTGTTCAAGTGTTCTACCGATACTAAATTTGGTGATGTTGTTCTAGGACGGTTGACAATGTTTGAACATGAGAAGTGATACGAAGGACATTTTGTAAACATTTTTTTTCATAGATTCACAATTAGACTCACAATTCAAATGAATTATACTCGTTAGCGTTTAATAAAAACACCTTTTACGTTGTGCATGTTGCACTTTGTCGGGTGCTTCACTTGTAATTGTTGATATTTGTTGTGAATTGAAAACAATGGTCATATATGAAATTAGCGTATTTACCATGGCATAGACAAATAAATAATTCATAATATTTATTCCCTAAATTTAAAAGGAACATAATTTATGTATATTTATGCACGTGCTTATCATTGTTTTGATGTTTCTGATGATTGACTAGACATGCTTCCCTCACTTGTCCAACTTTTTTTTAATGAAAACATTTGGACATTTACTATGTAAAAAATAAGCATCTATAATAGATTATTTGTTGCTTTCACATATTTGATGTCCAATTTTTTTGTAGGAATAAAAGAACATTGAAATATTGGTGAAGACGATCGAGATATAACATATCCTGATACTAAAACATGAGCACATCGTTGGGGGAATAGAAAACAACAAGTAGCTAGTGCTACTAAAAACGTTCAAACAAGCATGCCCATTGTATGGGCTTCATAATCGTTATTGGCATACATTTTGGAACCTTGTGGTTTAGTTTCCTCCCATGCATCACTTAGGACTTCTTCCTCTTGTTTAGTTGTTCTATTTGTTTCAATGTTGGTAATACACAAATTACAATGGAAATGAAAATAATCTATTATGTAAGAACAATATGGAGTATCAACATACAATTAGTGATGTGCAAAGTGATAGAGTGAAAGATATATCTACAAGCATGTACCTTTTTATTTCCCATTTCAAGTTTGTGTTTATACAGAGCATACAATTAGTGATATGCAAAGTGATAGAGTGAAAGATATATCTACAAGCATGTACCTTTTTATTTCCCATTTCAAGTTTGTGTTTATACAGAGTTTCTTTTGTACAAAATCTATTACAAACCACAATTTTTCAAAAGTTTTATGATAGCATATGTCCAACGACAATGCAAAAGTTGTCTAATATACCAAAGGAAATCCAGAGAGACACCTAATACCATTTGAATGATTTTATTTTGTGCTACAAAGTATCTAGATATGAAAAGAAATTTCATTTAGATGTAATCCAAATAAGTAATGTATTTTTTTTCATTGATTAGTTACGTATGTATTATATGAACCTTTTTCCATCCATGCCAAATTTTTCTGATCCATTGGAGATAGAAGGGGGATTTGTATATATGTAAAAAATATATGCAAGTATGCTTTGACACATGGGAATATGCGATTTTATATTATGTTTTATATGTATTTCGTAACTCAAGTAGAAGACAAATTGCATCATGGTTAGTCCAATCTGCATCTAACATAAAGAGTTTGGATTGTACAATGAGCATATTTTACCATACATGATCAACAAGTGTTTTATGTACATGATTTACCTTCACAATAATAGGTGGAGATTGTAATTTCACATGTAGTTCTCTAATTTTATTGTTTTGTCATTGCTATGTACCATGTCAATATTGAGGTATTGTAAAATTATAATAATTTCGTTCAAATGTAAATGGTGCAATGATTTTTCCATGGAATTTATTATGTTGGTCAAAGTTGCATGTAGAATAGAATACATATTCAATACTCTAATTTTTAAGTCATGAACTAATACCTTTGCAAGCACTGCCTCAAGATTTTGTTCTTTGAAATGCATATGTTGAAGAACTGGTATATGTTTTTTACTTGTGTCATCACTCCATGTTTAATGCAATTTGATATGCAATTGAAGTTTCAAAATTGTTCATTTTCCATGCATAATTCCATGTATGTTTCTTATAGGAATAGAATATTAGATTGCGTTGTGTCATAAACATTGAGTATATCATTAATATGTTCATTTAGGTTGCATGTGTTTAGTGAGAGAATTGAAATGGATTATTATGACTGTATGGATAGGTAACCATATTCTAGAATCCTTTTGGAACTATTATGAAGGCATTTCATCTGAATATCGACATTATGTTTGACCTTATAAGTTATCCTTTGTAAGAGAATTTAAAAAATATAAGGATTTCATGTTTCTTACATGAGATAGATCTATGTATACTAATCCATCTATTCATATTTCAGTAGGGCCAAACAAAACACTATCAAGTGTTAAGCCTTGTGACCTGTGTATTGTATGTGTACATGCAAGTTGAGTTGGAAATTGTTTTTGGATATCCAATAGACTTGTCTTTGTTGTTGTCGATATTTTTTTTCTTTTTGTAGTAAAGGTATCCAATCACAGGGAGTGTTTCAATTATATAGATAAGATAACTTGTTATTATGTTGATGTCCAATGTCTGGATCATGGAACTTAATCCATGGAACATCAATCTTATCTATTTTCGTATATGATTTTATTATTCTATCCATATCATTGACCAAGCCATCTTGAGTATCATAATTGCACACATATATTTCAACTAGCATGTCTAATTTTAAGACGATTTGCGAAGGAAAAATGGTTGTATGTTGATGGTATGGCACATTGTCATGGTTCTCATCCTCACGGGGAATTTCATTGATGATAATTTTATTGTCACACATGAGTGATAGAATGTACTTGTTATGCATTGCAACATCCTTGTTATTGTAAAATAGGTATGGAAATGTTGGGTCATTTGGTGTAGGTCACACACAAGGTGTATTGATATATGATAACTCATCACTTGTTTGGTTGTTTGTTCGAATTCTATTCAGAATTGCATTAAAATTCTTGTTTCTCTAGATCATTATAGTTTGTAATTCAAATCATTTTATATTGTCTTTCCAGAAGCCGCGTGTTATTCTTTGCATGTTCACAATAAGTTGTTCAAAAATTAGAGAATCATGTATGGGTTGTTCATGGTAAATATCACCAGACAATATGAAATCAACGTTCCTAAAGTATTTGGTTTGAACATGTTTTGTTTTCTTCAGTCGATTGTCAATGACATATAAGAATGAACTTCCAATAGAAGATGTTTCATCTATGAAGAGAAGTTGTATTTTTTCATAAATATTTGACAAGGTTTCTAACATTTCTTTTCTAAGTGGAATAAAATGGGACTTGATAAAATGTATAAGAAACGTAGAGAGGATTGTTTTTACACCTGCATTATATACATCTTTACCTGTATATGAAAGTATCAATCCCTTCGTCTTCAAAGGGTCACTTTTACTAAATGCATCATATATTAGTATAAGCATTTGGAATAATGATTTCATTGTAAATGTCTTTCCCGTTCTTTCCCCCCCATAAGGAAAAAGTGCATGGACATTTCTGTGTCCTTACATTTCCTCAATGAAATATATTTGAAAATTGCGTGTTTCTCTCTATTTAGTAGCTTTTGCATTCTATAATATCCTTCATTTTCGAGGAAAAATGGATGTTCTGTATTGAAACGTGATATTGATACCTTTTCGCATATCGGTTTGTCTAGGACATTGCAGGCCTATTTCTAAGTCATAGTCTTCACAACAAACTCTAGGTTTTTATAGTTTTGTTGATGTATCATCAACATTCACAAGATTATCTAGTTTTTTAATAAGACTTTTTAAATCAAGCCATGTTGGGTCGATGTTTTATGTAAAGTTAGCTCCATTGATTTGTATTGTATTCTCATAGAGTGTTTATGCAACTTACCATGTATGGACGTTATGTTTTAATGTGTCTTCACTATGTTTGAATGAAACATATAGCAGCAGTTTCTCTCGAAAAAAAAATCGTAGTCAATGTACGTTTTGCATTTGACAAACCATATTACATTTGTTTTTTTTATTTCTCATATGTTTGTGTAATTTTTATTTTAATTTGATACAAGTTGTGCAAGGAAGATATGCTTAATAGAAGGTGGATGATAGTATCATAATCAATAATAGAGTGGCACATCACATCTTCTGAATTATTGGGTTCTTGTTTTAGTAGGAACGGTGGGTTAATCATGAACGTGCATTGATTGAGTGGAGATGTGTTTATGAATACACTTTCCTTTGAGTTGCAACTTAATTGAAGGGAAAGCACAATATGGACAATTTTTTGAGCTGGCATTTATTTAAGATCAATCAATGTATCTCCAATTATACATATCATTTGCATAACATCTATTTGACCTCTTTCATGTTCATTGTGTATTATGCTAAATGCACTTGTCATAGATTTGTCAACTTTGGTCATGCATGAGCTACAATATGATGTTGCAACCAATGCATTGAGTGCATAGTGTGCATTTGTATTCACATTCCATATATTTTGCATGCCCTTGGTGAAATTTTTGTTCCAAATATGTGAGGGTTTTGATTCAAGGAAGATTGTTTGTTTCTTTAGTGTAGATTGTATTACTTGGATGTACTCATATTTTGTAATCTTCAGTTCCATCAAGAAGTGTTTGAACCTCATTAATTCATTGTAATTTATTTTCTCTAGAAATGTGAATGGGAATCTAAATTCTCAATGAGATCTTTGTCAACTAAACCAATCAGTTCGATGAATTTGTCATTTTCATTGGTGGCACATGGAAGTTGTATATGCAATTTGAATTCTTTCATTTTTATATCTTCTTTTATGGTATGTCCTATGCACTTTGGTCAGTTCTAGATACAAACGATCGATGTCACAGGTTATGTATTGGTCCAAAAGATTCTTGATTTGTGAGTGACTATCCTTTCCATATATTGGAGTGTCCTCTATCCGCAATATCCCATGTTTGTTTTCACTTCCCCTATTCCATAACATTGTTACAAAGTACTATTTTGATATTTTTCTAAAGAATGTATCATCATAACATATAAATTTCTTTAAAGCATTGATTCTATGTCTATAGTAATGAGTACATGTGACTGGGTCTTTTCTTATGAGGTAGTCGTTGTCACCGACTTCCAACGTTTCAACTTTATTGCTCTTTTTCCTTTTTCACTAATGGATTCCATTTATGTTCTTCGCTTGTAAATGTGATTAAAAAAGTTGGAATCCACAATTTTTAGATCATTGCAAATAGATTATTCTTGATTTATTGCATGTAATGAGGAGAGATGTGAATTTTATTGAAATCTATGTATCCAATATCATTTCAAGATTTTATCTAAGTTTGATTTGTACTTGACATCTTTTTCTAATATATGTCATGAATAATCACACCATTTTGTTTTCCTATAATAATAATAATCACACCTTTTACATGCCCAATGATAAGAAACTTATACACCTTTTGCAGGTAAGATGATAGAATCTTATATACCGTTTTGTTTTCCAAAAATAGATCCATTCTGCTTAATTTAATAAAATAAATATGTGGACAGGACAAAGTGGAAGATGCATATACTTGTGTACCTTTTACATTTTGTCCTTTGGATTATATGGCAATGTGAATTTACCAATTAGTGTATATGACAAACAATATTAGATATCGACTATCAAATACAGAGAAGGAAAACAATATTGGTCAAAGATGAGGTACCAACATCCTAAAGAAAAATATTTTACTAAATGGCATATAAATAAACATAGTATTTGAAAATAAAAGTGGGTGTTGTGTCAGTGAAAAAATTAAGTTAAGGGAACTTATAAGTTTAAACACTGTTCATGTTGCAAAAATTAATTTGTCAAAGAAAATGTTCCTTCAGAACTGAGAAGACAAAAACACAAAAAGTTAAAGGGAACTTAAGGGGGTGGTGAAGGAACTATAAGCTTAAACGCTGTTCATGTTGCCACTTGTTGTCAAAGAGAATACTGAGAAGACAAAAACACAAAAAGTATTGTTTTTCATTAAACAAACACCTTTAGTATCTCGTTTAANGCCATGTTCCAAAATAAAGTTCGTTAGTAATAAAGTGCCATCTTCCAAATTAAGGTTTGTTGTAAAAAAACTTGAATCATTTTTTACAGTTTTCAGGTGTTACCGTTTATACATTGGATTGGTGGCTCATGATGAAAATATACGTCCGACTAATATGATAAAAACATCAAAGAGGACATTGAATTTACAATATTAGGCATTTGGCATATTTCACTTCCTCATAGTCCCCTGTTTCCAAAAACAAACACAGGGGAAATGCAATTGTTATCCGAACATAGACATTTTTAACTTGCAAAACAAAAAACAACGTAGAAGGAATGATGCATATTAGTGCCAATATTTGGGTGAGAGAAATTTGTGCTGTTTGGACACTGACAATTTTTTAGGCAATTCTAGAAATGCATCTAGTTTCTATAGAATGTNATGATTTGAGTATATATATATAAAGAGCATAAAAAAAAATTACTGGGTTGTGCATTGTTTCGACATAATAACACATCACTAAAACTAAAATTCTGCCAACAAACCCTAATGCTTAGGGCTGTGAGAAATAAACATTTTAAGGAAAAGAGAGAAGGATAAGCAAATATGTTATGATACTTATGGTTGTGAAATCTTTATTAAAATGTATAAACTTGGGCTATTAGTCTTTAATATGCAAAATGTAAAATGTTTGACCATAGTTTTGTAAAAATATTCAAATTTCTAAGGATTTATATACTAGATTTTTAAGGTAAAATAATTTTATTCCATGGAATTTGGGCCAATGGATTTTAGAAAAAATGAAAATTTGCCAATCTTTAGTTCATTTGCTAAATTTAACTGCTAAAATCATCTATGTTGTGAAATCAAAATAAAACAATAAAAAAATTGTAACAAAAAAAAGAATAAAGTTATACCTTAAAACCAAAAAAAATAATACTTCATTAAACCATGAGCACGTAGAAAGCATTGATTTGGTAACAAAAAAAACTTAGCTAAAAGAAGACTTAAAGTTACCCATTTACATCCATAAACCAAGTTGAATAATCACATGCAATGATGTATGATATATACCATTGATTTCTAGGTCGATTTCTAAATTATGCATATATATCTAAACAACTTCTTTAACAATATTCGGAAATTATACATATATGTATTTGTACTTGTTATCTTTTTCTTTTTTTCTTTCATAATTCAGAATGAAATTACTAGTAGACATTAAAGACAATTCAGAAAATAGCAATGTATAGTAAAATGCCAAAAACATGTTGGATATAAATAAGTGAATAAAATTGTGCCAATAAGTTGCAAAATTGCATGGACACATTGATTGGGTATTAACTCAACATACATAGAGACTAGCTATAGGAGGGATAAGATTGTATGGGTTCTTCCAAACCTTTGAGAATTCCTATTTAGATTAGATCTGTATCATTTCTTGTCAACACATGATAGAACAACATGTTCAGCCAAAGGTAAGTTAGAACCATTTTACAACAATCTATGAGGCCAAAGATAACTTGGAATAGTCCAAGTGAACTCGTTTGTTGTACCCTTTTTTTTCTTTGACTAATATGTAGAACCACATTGTCCTCATTTAATGTAAAATTTCCATTCACTCGAAAGCCACGTAGCATATAGATAGTTTTTTAATTTCTTTGAACGTATACTGCACATGAAAATTCTGTTAAGACACGAAGAACATCCTTGAATATTGGTTGTCTAATAGTACATCACATAGCGTTGTTGTTGATTGTTCGGATAATAACATTGAGGAAATGTCTATATACATAAGGGTGTTTGTGATCACATCTTACAATTTCAATTGTGGCCCCAACTATTAATGTAGGAGTAGAAGAGGGGGAGTTATAATTGGCATAGACATATTCGAAAGGGGTCGAGCATGCATTTGTTGTTGCTAATGCACATTCAACTTGTGTACATGACATAGTAGTTAATATATTCAGTAATACAATATCTATGTGTAAACCCAATTTTGTATGTGAAGTTTGTGGATGGAGTTGTATATGTATGCTTACAATAGTTATGGAGCTAGTTAGCTTCTTGAGGTCTTATATCGTGTCTCTTCTCAACTCTATTATAAATGTTGACTATGTTGTGAAAAAGACCTTCTCTATGACATCTCTCTTCTTAGCTGTATTTTTAAAGAGCTTCAAAGGAAATTCCCCCTTTTGAAATTGTTGTTCCATTGAAGAAAAAAAATCTACATATGTGTCACAAATTTGGAGCTACAACATAGAATAGATAATAATTATTTAATATGATTAAGGACATATTAGCATGTGAAAGTAATACAAAAGAATGGATATGGAAAGCGATATTGTTTCCTTGTCATCATCTGAGTTGTCATCCTTTATATGTAGAATGCATTGCAACTTGAATTTTTGTGTAAATGTGATGGTTGCACCAATAGTTCCAATGGGGTACATATCCTTATTTTCTACAAATGGTCTTATTGTTGTGTACAATATGAAATTGTATTATGTGGAAGTTGGCGACATTGTTTCTGATCCAGATTTATGAGAGGAACGAAATGAAACCACATATTTATAATGTTAACACAGAGACACAATGAACAATAACAAAGATATAGTAAAACTTGACTTCTATTAAATAAGAAATATGCTAAAAACTGTAAAATGTAGACTGGAAAACAATCTTTCTAGAATGGTGGGAGCTTATCTTTGAGAAGAGATGTGATGGCTATGTTCATTCGCAAGAATATGAGTAAAATGAGGCTTTGAAGGCCTTTTTACAATAAATATGAATGTCAAATCCCTAGAGATCCAAAAACCTAACCCTAGGAGTTGAAGTGCCAAAATTCATGTGGGACCTATTGGGGTAAGTTAGTACATTAACTTCTCGGGCTTGTAACTTTTGCATACGATCTTCATGTAGGGCACACAATAGCTCATTGGAAAGGTATTGATAAGAAGATTAATTTAGGGGGTTCATTGAGAGCTGTTAGATATCATTGAGGTTCATGATCATGAAAATACATCGCTTAGGTCCTTGAGCTGGCCCCAGAAGTTAAAAACTACTAAAAATAGTAAATTTCTAAAATTTCCAGATAACGTTTTGAGCTAATTGGAAAAGGTGGGTGGTGACCGATATACACCTGTATCAATCCTCCCTCCTTAGGAAGAAATTGTATCCATTACATTGAGTTCCCCGATTAGATGAGGAAATTTCTATTGAATTTTGGCTTAGGTGATCCACTTGCCTTGGTGCAGGAGTTGCCTTGCTTTGACAAACCAATAAAGTTGGATCCTTTGTTGGCGAGTGCCCTTGACCGGTGTGTCCACGATATGATCAATGGATTCCTATTCGATGCAGTCAGGGTTGAGATATGTTGGTTTCAATTGTTCTTCTATCTCTGTGATGTCCAATAATGGTGGAAAATAAGGTCGAAGGAGGTCCACATTAAACACTGGGTGTAAGCCAAGGAAGGGGGCTAGGTTGAGATCAAAAGCATTGTCACCCAAAACCTTGGTAATGGTGTAAGGCCCATAATGGACTGGAGAAAGATTTTGATGAGCCCCTGTAAGGCATTCTTTCTGCAACTACAACCAAACTTTTTCTCCCACCCGAAACTGGTGTGACAGTTGTTGTTGAACATGGGAATGCTTGTACTTAGCATTGGACTTTTGTAAAATATCTTGGACCTATTGGCGGATGTTATAGATCCGCTCAATGAACTGGGTGGATTTTTCAGATTCAGTTGGAGCATGCGATGAGTTTTCTTGGGTCGCCGCAAGGGGTAGTGCAAAATACATGGGACCCAATGGTTGAAATCCCAACCCAACCTGAAAGGGGTTGTGGTCGATTGAGCTATGTATGGATCTTCCATAGATGTGATGAACATATGGAATACTCTCATCCCAAGAGACATGGTTCTTGGAATTGTACATGCGTAGGATGTGCATGATAATCTGGTTGACGATCAATTGTCCATCCATCTAGGGGTGGAAGGCAGTGGAATTGGTGAGCTTGGTGTCCAACAATGACCATAGGCTCAACCAGAATGTGTTGAGGAACCAATTGTCCCGATATGAGATAATGATTTGTCGGATCCCAAAGGGTACCCACACTCGTTCAAAGAAAAACGTGGAAGTGTCCTCTGTCGTGATGCTCTTATTACAGGCAACCAAAATCGCCATCTTGGAAAAGCGATCAAAAACCATAAAAAAATAGTCATTTCCTCGCTTGGTGCAAGGGAGACCCAACATGTAGTCCATTGAGATGGATTCCTATGGTGTGTCAGGAGTAGATAGAGGAGTGTACAAGCCTTGTTTCTTGATGGTTGGTTTGGAAATATCATAGGAAGTGCAGGACCAAATATACTTTCTGACATCCTATTGAAGTTTCGACCGGTAGAAATGTCATTGTAGCACTACCACTGTCTTTTCCACACGAAAGTGTTCTTCCACTTGACTATATTGGGATTCCCAAATCATCTTCGCTCTCTCTCTTGATGGAACACAAATATGGCCTAGATGGCACAACATCCCATTCAAGATATGGAAATTATTGAAATCTATGTTTGGGCCCAACATATGGTGGGTGATGGAGAAGTCAGGATCCATCTGATGGAGGTGGAACTGCTGCAAATATGTGGAAAATTTTGGATGGTAGTCATTTTTCAATTTTTCTTATATTTGCATGAACTACAATGACTTATGATCAGTGTGGATGATTGCCTTCTTCTTGATAATGTAATTACTCCACTAGCAGTAGGCTTGCACAATGGATTACATTTCTTTTTCGTAAATAGGGTACTTATGAACAACATCTGATAGTGTCTCATTATGAGAGGCCATGAGGTGGCCCTTCTGAGTGAGGAATATGCCCACACCATATTCTGAAGCATCTGTCTCGCTCTCAAAGGGTTGTTCCATGTCACGTAATGAGAGAACTGGTGCTAAACATAAATGTTTCTTCAGATCATTGAATGTTTTCTATTGGGACATGCCCCACAATTTTTTTTCCTTACCACCACCTTTTGTTTTTTGACCTAGGGCCCATGCAATATGGGAGAATCGCAACATGAACCTGTGATAGAAATTGGCAAGGACTAAGAAGATCTAAAGCTTAGTGAGCATGGTTGGGGTTGGTCAATAATGGATGACTTGGAAATTGACTAGATCAAAATGCACACCATGCGCATCAACAATGTATCCTGGGTACTACTGGACCTTGTGCATGCCGAAGGATCATTTTTCCAAGTTGGCATATATATTGTTCTTCTGCAAAGTGTGAAAAATATGTTCAATATGTTGCAAGTGTTCTTACCAAGTCTTGTTATAGATGAGGATTTCATCTAGATAAACAACCATAAAATAATTAGTGAAAGGCTGCAGGATATCGTCCATCAAAATCATGAAAGTTGTTGGGGTATTCGTCAAACCAAAGGGCATGACCAACCATTCAAAAAGACCTTCTTTTGACTTGAAGGCAATTTTCCATACATTTGTCTATTCTATTGGGAACTGATGGTAGCCATACTTCAGATCAATCTTATTGAAGTATTTTCCCCCCTTGAATTGATCAAGTAGATCATCGATTCATGGAATCGGGTATTGATTTCAGAATGTGATTTTGTTTAGGGATTTGTAATCAATGCAAAGTTTCCAGGTCTCATCTTTCTTCTGCACCAACACCATTGGCCTTCCACAAGGTGATGAGTTGGGTCAGATGTGCCCCTTTTGGAGCAGTTCTTAGATCTAATGCTTGATATCCTCCTTTTCTAGCAGAGAGCAATGATAGACTGACCCATTCATAGGGATCATATCAAAGGGATGTTTGACCTGACAGTTCAGAGGTACTCCAGTAAGTGATGCGAAGATGTCTTTTTTCTTCAATGACCTTATCCACTTGCTTTTGTTATGTGGAGAGGTCGTCCATGGAGGTCATGGATGTGGCTGCAACCTTTCACTCACTCTGAGAGTGAATCACAAAGAAGAAAAAACTTCCCATTATGAGAAGTGACCTTCCTGCATTGCTTGGCAAAGATCAAGGAAATAACACTAGGTGGAACTACCTCGGGTATCATGTATAATTTCCTATTCAAAGTAATGATAAAATTGCAAGGCGTAGATGCATATACACAATGATGTTTCCATAAATAAGGTTGTCCCAAAATAACATCACAAACTTCAAGGGGAGAAACATCACACAATACCTCATCTTTGAATGCGTTGATGTCATACAACAGGCGACACTGTTGGCTTACGCGAATATTTCTTCCTTGAGGGAGTGATGCAGGAGCATATCTCCATGCCATCTAGACACGTCAGCGCGCATACATTCAAGGATGAAAGGAAGGCACAGTGATGCAGGAGCATCGCTCACTCGTCAAGCGAGCCAACGCATGGAGCAGAAAAGACAGTTGGATAGCGCCAGCACCAAATTTTGAAACACCTTGATATGGTTGCACCAAACATTAATCTGAAGAGTTAATGAAGTGCACTTTGTATATTGTAAATGGACCTTGAGCCTTTAAGCTCATGTCCTTAGTAGATAGGAAGGCCTTTAATAGATTTAATGTTGTTAGATAGGAATTTAATTATAGATTTGATAGTTGTAGAAATCGAGAGGGAAAATGGAATATAGGCACCCTCCTTTGTACATTGGATTATTATTGAGGATCAAGCATTCATAAGAGAAGAGAAGCGCAGAGAACTTGTGGAGAACACCCATGTACAGATTGAATTAAGAGAGCTTTTGATTCAATTTCATGGTGGTTGTTGTTTCTCTGTGTATATTGCTTATGTGTTCATGAATGTTTGTTTCCTTGTATGCATTTGCTTTTGAATATGTTGTGCATGTGATTTCAGAGGTTTACTGAAGTCTGAGAGAGAAGGGAATGAGTTTCAATTGTTTCTCAGTTTGAGCCGAGAGATTCATGCATAGAGTGCAGTCGAATTCATCCGCGTAGAGTGCGTTGATGAGGTTCAACAGTTAAACTCTTATTCTCGTTCACCCAGAAGTTGATTTGGGTTAATAGAGTCATGCAGGAGAAGTGCAGGCAGAACCGGAAGTCTCAGTGGTGAATCTGAGCAGAGAGAGTTAGGGATTATTGTGGCTACAAGTGCATAGGATCTAAAGAACTCAACACTTCGAGAGTTGTTGGGGTCGAGTGCGAGAAGCGTGTATAAGTGCTCTGAGGGAGTCAGAGTCGACAAAGATCAGGAGGAAAAATTCCTTCGTGAATACTGTGGAAACAGACCCAGGTGAAGCTTCGAGCCGGTAGAGGTTTTGAAGCGGAAGGATTCATCAAGGAGATGGAATCGACGGCCAGGATTCGTACGAGAGATTCGCGAAGTCCCACCGATCGTTGGATCTTGGAGGAGTTGCGCGAGGTTTAGCCCTTGGGCGCACGGAGGATCAAGAGCCATCGAGATTCGGCATATCGGGTTTCCCAGAGGTTAGAGTTTTACAGTGGTTGAAATCGCGATTGGCGATTTCCCGATCGCATCGGAGCCATTGGTCAACAGGGGACAGGTGGCACGAGATCCTGGGAGGTCGGGACTTTCCGATGCAAAGGTTTTGTGACGGGTGAAATCGCGATCACGCGATTCCCGATAGAGCGGAAAGGGAAGGTGACGTGGCGCAGAATTAGAGCACGTGCATATCGGTACATCGGTACTCGGGGTTTGAAAGTTCAGAGCGTTGATATCGCGAGTAGTGATATCCCGATAGGGAAAATCCCGACCGGGACGGAAGCATTGACTCTTTGACCATCGGGGTTCGGGGTTTTGAATTGCCGAGGATCGTACCCACGAGTTTCGTGATATCGCGAAACCCGATTTCCCGAGAAACTTGCCGGGAGATCAACAGAGTGTCCTGTGGGTGACAAAGAGTCCCGATACGGGATTTGAAGAGTGATATAGCTCTTCGGGCCAGAGACGAAGAAGGTCCTGGTGAGAGAAGTTGGACCGCGAGGGTCACGACTCGCATCAAGTGGTATCAGAGCGGGGGTAGTCTTTGCTTTCTGTAGCAGAGAAGGGAGAGAAGAAGAATACACCATGCTGCCTAGAAGAGAAAGACAATCACCTGATCGAGAATACAGGGATGCCCGAAGAAGGGGTAGGCCAGCAGGAAACCCAGAAATAGAGCGCCAGATGAGAGATCTCCAAGCAAGGCTTGAGGAGATGGAGACAACGCAGAGACGCGGAGTTGGTGTTGGAGAGTTCAGTGATTTCGAGGTGGAAGAGGAAGTTGGACACGAAGAAGAGGTCACAACAGAGGATGCCTCAACAAAGCGATTGATAAAAGCTATTGCCAGTATGAGTTCCAAGACCAAGATGGACATTCTTGTCTATGAGGGAAGTCTGAATGCAGAAGAGTTGCTGGATTGGATCCGAGCTCTTGACACCTACATCGATTACGAAGACATCGAAGAGGACAAGAAGGTAAGGCACACTGTTACCAAGTTGAAGGGACATGTAGCCTTATGGTGGGATGAGTTGCAGGCTGATAGACGCTGCAAAGGAAAACAAAAAATCAAGAGCTGGGACAGGATGATCGCTAAGATGAAAGCGAAATTCATCCCCAGAGATTATCAAATCACACTGTTCAGGCGAATGCAGAACCTGAGACAGAAGCTAATGACGGTGAAGGAGTACACCGAAGAATTTTATAGGCTCAATATCAGAGCAGGTCATCGGGAGAGCGATGATGAGAAGGTGGCAAGATACCTGAATGGGTTGAGATATGACATTCAGGATGAGTTAAGCATGCTAACCATCAGGACGGTGGAAGATGCTTACCATATGGCTCTGAAAGATGAAGAAAATATGAGCCGCAAGTAAGGTCAGCGAGGGCGAGGCAGGAGTCAGCCTAGAGGCAAGGCAGTTGCCCAAGAAAGAACTCATAAGCCCAAGGAGGAATGACATAAACCTCAGGGTAAAGCTGAAAGAGGTGGAACCTCACAGAGGCAGCAATATGCTGAGCCGAGGAGGCATCATATAGAGCAGGGTGGTGGATATGCTGACGTGAACACATTTCCTCATACCCGAGGTAGAGGAAGAGGCCGAGGTGGAATCATCACATGTTTTACATGTGGAAAGGATGGACACAGAGCTGTTGATTGTCCAGACAGGAAAATGGACAGAAGTGAAGCTCACATCACTGAAGCGCAGAAGCGTGATGCTGAGACAGAAGATGCAGACAAAGGAAGGTAGATTGGGATGCATAAAATTCTTTTGACACCTGAGAAAGAGGTGGAAAGCTCAGTGCAGAGGAGCAGACTGTTCAGGACAGCTTGCACAGCCAAGGACAGGAAATGCAAGGTCATAGTGGACAGTGGAAGCACCGACAATCTCGTTTCAACCGAGATGGTGGAAAAGCTGGAGCTGGAAACAACTAAGCACCTGAGTCCATATAAAGTCTCGTGGTTACAGAAAGGACACCGAGTAAGTGTCACTAAACAATGCTTAGTTAAATTCAAGATTGGGAATTACCATGATGAGATTCTCTGTGATGTTATTCCCATGGACGTATGTCATATATTGCTGGGTAGACCATGGAAGTATGACAGAAATGTGGTTCATGATGGAAGGATGAACACATGCGCTTTGGAAAAGGATGGAAGAACCCATAAATTGCTTCCGATAAAGGATAAAGAAGTGAAGCCGGAATTAAACAACACCATACTTCTTATGAGTGGGAAGGAGCTTCTCACAAAGATGGAGAAGAACGAAGATCCACAGTTCTTTGTGGTCAGGAAGCCGAGAATTGTCCTGACTAGCACAAGAGTGGATGACTTTCCAGAAGAGATTCAGGAACTGCTGGGAGAGTTCGCTGATATCATCGTGGATGAACTACCTCGTTCGTTGCCACCGATGAAGAGTGTGAGTCACCACATAGATCTCATACCCAGAGAGTGTTTTCCGAATAAGGCAGCGTACAGGTTGATGCCTCAGGAGAATGAGGATGTCAAGAGGCAGGTACAGGATCTGCTGGATAAAGGACTGGTCAGAGAGAGTCTGAGTCCATGTGTTGTTCCAACAGTACTAAGTACGAAGAAGGATGGAGGTTGGAGGATGTGTACAGAATCCAGAGCGATTAACAAAATCACCATCAGGTACAGATTTCCACTGCTGAGGATGGATGATCTGATGGATTGCCTAAGTGGGGAAAATTATTTTTCGAAGATTTATCTCAAGAGCGGATATCATCAGATTCAGATGAGAGAAGGAGATGAATGGAAGACGACATTCAAAACAAACGAGGGTTTGTACGAATGGCTGGGCATGTCGTTTGTCTTGACAAATGCGTCGAGCACATTCATGAGACTGATGAATGAAGTCCTGAGGGAATTCATCGGTAAATTCGTTGTCGTATATCTGGACGACATATTGATTTTCAGCAAGACCAAAGCTGAACATTTGAGGCATTTGGCCATTGTGATGAGGAGGCTACAGCAAGAGAAGTTGTTGGTCAACATGAAGAAGTGTTCCTTCATGAAGACAGAACTCATTTACTTGGGTTTTGTTATATCAGCAAATGAATTGAAGATGGATCCTGAGAAGGTAGAAGTGATAGAGAATTGGCCATCACCGAGAAATGTTTTCGAGGTGAGGAGTTTCCATGGACTGGCTAGTTTCTACAGGAAATTCATTAGGAATTTTAGTGGAATTAGTGCAGCGATGATGGACACAGTGAATAAGCAGCATAAAGTTTTTCATTGGACAACAGAGGCTGAGAAGAGCTTCAATCTGTTGAAGCGGAAGATTACAGAGCAACCAATTCTGGTGTTGCCTGATTTTCAGAAGACATTTCAGGTGAAATGTGATGCGAGCGGATATGCCGTAGGAGGGGTCTTAAGTCAAGACGACAGGCCAGTGGCATATTTCAGCTAGAAACTAGATGACGCAAAGCTGAAGTACTCCACATATGATAAAGAGTTTTATGCCATTATACAGGCATTGAAGAAGTGGAGGCATTACTTGATACCCAAGGAATTTGTTTTGTACAGTGATAATCATGCATTGCAGTTTGTGAGTCAACAAGAGAAGTTAAACCAGAAGCATGCAAAGTGGGTAGAGTACATGCAAAATTTCACATTTGTGATTAAACACATTTCAGGAACTGCTAACAAAGTGGCTGATGCTTTGAGTAGGAAATGTTTGTTGCTGCAGGAGTTCCGAGTCAAAACTTTGGGTTTTGAAAATCTGAAGGACATGTATGTCGGAGATGCAGACTTCAGGGAAGCTTATGAAGCGGTCGAGAACCCATTTCTTAGGGATCGAAGTCCTTGGATATATTATATGATCCAGGATGGATTGTTGTTTCGAGGCAATCAACTGTGCATTCTGAATTGCTCCATGAGGGAGAATTTGGTGAAGGAAAAGCATAGTGGAGGCTTAGCAGGTCATTTTGGACATGACAAAACATTCGCAAAGCTGAGCGAATCATATTTTTGGCCGTGCATGCGAGCAGATGTTAAACGGTTTGTTGACAGATGCAGGATTTGTCAACATTCGAAGGGCCGGAAGCAAAACACCGGTTTTTACCAGCCATTGCCCATACCGGAGAGACCATGGGAGGCAATTAGCATGGACTTTGTGTTAGGATTGTCGAGGACTTAGTGAGGAGTTGATTCCATCTTTGTGGTGGTGGACAGGTTTTCGAAGATGGCACATTTTATTCCATGTCAGAAGACCAGCGATGCGACCCACATCGCAAACTTATTTTTCAAAGAGATTGTTAGACTGCATGGATTGCCGAGAAGTATAGTCTCGGACAGGGATACCAAATTCATAAGTCATTTTTGGAGGACGCTATGGAAAAAGCTCAGAACTAATTTGGCTTTTAGTTCAGCATACCATCTGCAGACGGATGGGCAAACAAAGGTGGTGAACAGGAGTCTGGAGGATTTGTTGAGGAGCTTGGTTACAGAGCACCACAACAGTTGGGACCAGATATTACCACAAGCAGAGTTTGCATACAACGATTCGGTGAATCAGAGTACAGGCAAAAGCCCATTCCAGATTTTATATGGGACACAACCGAGGGGAGTTTCTGAGCTCAGGGAGTCAGGACAGGCTTGAACTAGCAGTGCTAGTGCTGAGGAATTCGCTGAAGTAATGCAATAACTTCACAGTCAAGTGAAGCAGCGACTGATGAAATCAAATCAAGAGTATAAGCGCAGAGCCGATCAGCGAAAGCGACAGCTTCAGTTCAAAGTTAGTGATTTGGTTCTGGTGCACTTAAGGAAGGAAAGGTTCCCAAGGGGAACATACAACAAGATCAAGATGAAAAAGATCGGACCATGCAAAGTCCTGAAGAAGTTCGGGGAAAATGCATATGAAATTGAGTTGCCAGATGGCATCGAGATATCTCTGATTTTCAATGTTTTGGATTTATACCCATACAGGGCTGGAGAAACAGAAGATGGAATTGAAGAGTCAGTGATCCAGTGGCAGAAGCAGTTACCAGTTGCAGAGAAACCGCAGATGGAGTACATACTGGACAAGCGATTGGGAAAGAAGACCAGGCGGAAGCAGTATTTTGAGTACCTGGTGAAGTGGAAAAATCACCCAGTGGAGGATGCTAGCTGAGAGACTCAGGCCATAATACAAAAGCATGGATAGACTGTGCAGGAGCTCATGGACAAGAGCCCATGAAATCTTTCAAGCCGAGGAGTATGATGGAGGAGCATCGCTCACTCGTCAAGCGAGCCAACGCATGGAGCAGAAAAGACAGTTGGATAGCGCCAGCACCAAATTTTGAAACACCTTGATATGGTTGCACCAAACATTAATGTGAAGAGTTAATGAAGCGCACTTTGTATATTGTAAATGGACCTTGAGCCTTTAAGCTCTCGTCCTTAGTAGATAGGAAGGCATTTAATAGATTTAATGTTGTTAGATAGAAATTTAATTATAGATTTGATAGTTGTAGAAATCGAGAGGGAAAACGGAATATAGGCACCCTCCTTTGTACATTGGATTATTATTGAGGATCAAGCATTCAGAAGAGAAGAGCAGAGTAGAGAACTTGTGGAGAACACCCATGTACATATTGAATTAAGAGAGCTTTTGATTCAATTTCATGGTGGTTGTTGTTTCTCTGTGTATATTTCTTATGTGTTCATGAATGTTTGTTTCCTTGTATGCATTTGCTTTTGAATATGTTGTGCATGTGATTTCAGAGGTTTACTGAATTCTGAGAGAGAAGGGAATGAGTTTCAATTGTTTCTCAGTTTGAGCCGAGAGATTCCTGCATAGAGTGCAGTCGAATTCATCCACGTAGAGTGCGTTGATGATGTTCAACAGTTAAAATCTTATTCTCGTTCACCCAGAAGTTGATTTGGGTTAATAGAGTCATGCAGGAGAAGTGCAGGCAGAACCGGAAGTCTCAGTGGTGAATCTGAGCAGAGAGAGTTAGGGATTACTGTGGCTTCAAGTGCACAGGATCTAAAGAACTCAACAGTTCGAGAGTTGTTGGGGTCGAGTGCGAGAAGCGTGTATAAGTTCTCTGAGGGAGTCAGAGTCGACAAAGCTCAGGAGGGAAAATTCCTTCTTGAATACTGTGGAAATAGACCCAGGTGAAGCTTCGAGCCGACAGAGGTTTTGAAGGGGAAGGATTCATCAAGGAGCTGGAATCGACGACCAGGATTCGCAGGAGAGATTCGCGAAGTCCTGCCGATCGTTGGATCTTGGAGGAGTTGCGTGAGGTTTAGTCCTTGGGCGCACAGAGGATCAAGAGCCATCAGGATTCGGCATATCAGGTTTCCCGGAGGTAAGAGTTTTACAGTGGTTGAAATCATGATTGGCGATTTCCCGATCGCATCGGAGCCATTGGTCGACAGGGGACAGGTGGCACGAGATCCCGGGAGGTCGGGAGTCATCATTCGGGACTTTCCGGTGCAAAGGTTTTGTGACGGGTGAAATCGCGATCACGCGATTCCCAATAGAGAGGAAAGGGAAGGTGATGCGGCACATAATTAGAGCATGTCCATATGGGTACATCGGTACTCGGGGTTTGAAAGTTCAAAGCATTGATATCGCGAGTAGCGACATCCCGATAGGGAAAACCCCAACCGGGATGGAAGCATTGACTCTTTGACCATCGGGGTTCGGGGTTTTGAATTATCGAGGATCGTGCCCACGAGTTTCGCGATATCGCGAAACCCGATTTCCCGAGAAACTTGTCGGGAGATCAAC
>SNQJ01S0006316.1:115556-137468 GCA_010110895.2 Picea sitchensis
TCTATATCCATTCGTTGGACTAGACAACCATTGATTGTAATTTAATAGAGTAGGTAAATCCTGGAGGGAAGCGCTACGATCACCTCAGGTAAAAGAGATATTCAGATCTAATTTTGAGTTAGTAGGCATGTAGAGAGAATGGTTGAGTTGAAGAGCCGAGAGAGAGCTCGAGCAACACCATTGTAAAATATTCAGGCATTTGCCATTATTTAATACAAACAACAGTTTTTCCTTCCCATGTTCTGTGTTGAATGGATGTCTGTGTGTGTGTGTTCATTATATGCTGCATTTGTATATTTTTATCATGCCATTGCAGGGAGTGTGTTTGATTTCAGGCTTGAGAGGTCTTTGAGGCTTCATGTCGTGAGGGTGTGACAGAATGTTGAGGTTCTGAGGGCCTTGCATAGAGGATGCACTTCTGAACTCGGAGGAGTCAGACAAAGGCATGCTGAGAGCACAAGCACTGAAGTCATCAACTCAGGAAGAAGATCCCAAGGTTGTTGAATACCTTGGAGGCAAGACTGTGTAGTTGAGACACAGTTGAGGAGACCAGAATTCAACTGAGGATTCTGAGAAGCTCTGCCTGGAGGCATCGAGCGAAGTGCGTGAGTACACAGGGAAAGCAAAACTGTTGCTTGTTCTGTGGAAGGGATACTCCGCTAGGAGGGCATCGAGGGAGTGTGCCGACGACACAGGAGGAAGGAACTCTTTGAGTTCTATCACCTGAAGGGAACACCCACTGAGGGAGCTTCCACTGGGTTACTGAATACCCAGAAGACTTAGCGAGAAGGTCGCTTGAGGAGAAGGATAGCAGGAGGCGTCCATATTCTCCATCAGAGGGAGAAGGAAGACGAAATCCCCAAGGGGTCTGAGTAATCGCTGAAGCTCAGGAGAGACAACATCGTGTGTGCGTAGAGACTCTGTAGGAGCGCAGGAGTCAAAGAATCCAGGGAGGACTCGAGGACCGAAGCTCAGGAAGGGTAGCGCTTTTGGGCGTACTAGCGAGACTCAAGTTGAGGGTCCATTAGAGGAGAAGAAACGCAAAGGTAGAAGCCTTTGGGAACGAAGGATTCCTCCAAGCCCATTAAGAAGGCACAGGAAGCTTGAGGGAGAACAGTAACCGTCGGATCGACGGAGAAAGAGGATCTGGACTGTTGGATTTTCGCGTCGAGGGGTGCCTCAGGAGGAGCGTACATGAGAGGAAAACCGACAGTCGTCGGATTCCAAGAAGAAATACCGTCATCCGTTGGATCGGGAGGATAGGCGCATGGTTTAACCTCAAGAGGAGGAATGCACAACAGAGTAAAGGAGGGATGGATGGTTGAAATCTCATCGGAGAGATTTCACGAGAGCCCGAGAGCCGTCAGATCTTGCACAGGTGCGTAGATATTACAGTGCGAGCATTAGAAGCTCAAATATTAGGAGGGAGCATTGCCGTCGATCGGGGGTCATATGAATCGTCAGATCTGCACGTGCCATCGCATATCGGTATTTCACAAGTTGGAGCACCGAGTTGGTGATGCGGGAGCAGCGATATCGCAAAGAGCGATGCTCCGATAAGTTCTGAGCCATTGATCATGGGGACACGTGTCAAAGGAGCCCAATATCTCAGGGTTTGGAGAATCGGGGTTCCCAACGATGGAGAATGCTTGCCTCTCGGATTCGCGATGTGCGATATCCCGAAGTGACGTGGAAAGGAAGAAAGTGCATGTGCGTATCGGAGTTCGGCGTTCGGGAGTTCATAGGGTAAGTGAACCGCGACATCACATGTTCTGAATTCCCTATAGGGAAATCCCTGACAAGCATGGAAGCGTTGACCTTTGACCCATCGGGGTTCGGAGTTTTGGGGAGAACGAGAACCGTACCCACAAGTTTCGTGATAGCGTGAAACCCGATTTCCCGAGGAGACAGCAGGAGATCGTCAAAGAATCTTGTGGGTGACCTAAGGTCCCGATACGGGATCTGAAGGGCATTGTAAGCTCTTCAGGACTAAGAAAAAGGAAGGTCCTGGTGAGAGCGGTTGGACCATGAGGGTTCACTAGCTTGCATCAAGTGGTATCAGAGCTGGAAAATTCTTGCTTGTATATTTCAGGCAGGAAGAGGTAGAGAAGAAGAAAGCACCCTGATACACCTCAAGTGGTATCAGAGCTGGAAAATTCTTGCTTGTATATTTCAGGAAGGAAGAGGTAGAGCAGAAGAAAGCACCCTGATACACCTTAAGTGGTATCAGAGGGGGAATATGTTTGTATTTTTTCAGACAGAGGAGCGGAAAAAGACAGAGAACTGGAGGACTCTGTGAGGACTTGCTTGCAGGTAGGCAACAGTCCATAAACAGTCTGCAGGACTGCAAAGATGAAGCTGATTGAACTCATGATGAGGAGTGACAACAGAAGATCTACCACGAGGGCAGATAGAGGTAGCAGGATGGCTACTGAAGGCCGCAGGAAGAAAAGCAAGGTAGACAAGCATGCAGAGATGGATAGAGAGCTCGCAGATATACGAGCAAAGATAGAGAAGTTGGAACTGCGGATGCGACAGAATGAAGAATTGGTTGAGGTATGTGAACCCGAGACTAGAAAAGGTCTTGATGATGATGATGATGATTGGGATGAATTGGGATCGACTGATGATCTCAAGCACTGTCGGTTGGACAGAAAAGAAGAAATTTCGGTTTCCCAAGGGGGCAACGGATTGAGATCAGTTGAGGGTCTCAAAGACTGTCGTGAGGACAGTCAGGGAATTTCAAATTTCCATTTGGGAAAGGAAACAGAAATGAGATCGTCTGAAGATCTCATGGATTGTCAGGAGGACAATGAGGAAACTTTGCATTTCCATCTGGGCAATGAAAGGAGATCAGATGAAGATCTCAAAGACTGCTAGGAGGGCAGCGGAGGCGTGTTAAACTGCCAGGTGGGCAGAGATGAACAATTGAGACCATCTGAAGGTCTCATGGAGAATTCAATTCAGCAGAGGATGTTGATGAAGATGGGATCGGTTGATCTCATAATCTGCCAGGGAAGCAGCGAAAGCGTCTCATATTTCCAGGAGGGCAGAGACGGGCAGACGAGACCATCTGAGGGTCTCATGAAATGAGAAGCGAATCAGATTCAGCCAGGGGAGCTGATGGAGCAGATGAGCTTGGGATTCGATTGTGATCATCGTATACAGCTGACAGCAGAAGAAGATCAGAGGAGCCGAATGATGATTGGGGGAATTACAATATTCCTGCCATTTGCCTAGGAGGATGCGGAAATTGGTAGTGCAGATGGTGCAGCAGCAGAATAGTCGGCGAAGACTGTCAAGGATGAATTGGAGCATACATTAGAGACTGCGCAAGAGGACGAAGAGAATGAACATTCAGAAGGATGGCTTGGTAATTTAAACCAAGTAACTGAAGGGACTGTAACGTTAGAGGTTGCAGTGGAAGCCGAAAAAGAGAAAGAGCATTCTGGGGAATGGCTCAACATTTTCAGCCATGATGCTGAAAACAATGCAACAGAGGAGGTTGCAGAAGCAGAAGAAGAAGACACAGACAACATATGTTCGGATGATCTGTGGGAACAGATGGAAGCCCTGGAGGAAAGGGTTAAAGTGCAGGGCACGCACATCCAACAGGTAAAGTTGGAAATGAATAAGGAAGGCGTGGGAGATCATGATGATCTTCCCAATGGCCAAAAAGTTTTGCAGCTGAGGAGACTGCAACAGCAAAACTAGCCACTGGAACAGCTGGATGAGGTAATCATGGAGATCAGCAAGCTGATGTTAGAGTCAGCAAATACTGTCAGCAAGGAGAGGCTAAATAGGAAGAAGGAAGCAGCAGCAGCGCAGCGGAAGCAACAGCAGAATGGAGCAGATGGGAAGCTCCAAAGACTTGTTTGGGACCCAGGAGGATTCCAACAGCTACGAGGGAAGCTCATGAGCAGGAGCTCATGATTTTTGCAGCTGTCAAGGATGATGCAGGAGCATCTCTCCATGCCAGCCAACCAACCAGCCACGTCAGCATGCATACATTCAAGGATGAAAGGGAAACACAGCCTCATTTGAATATTTGAAATGAATGTAATAAATGTTTTAGGCTGGTGAGCCATGAATGCCATGCCTTTGTGCAGGCTGTAGATAAGATAGGCATTTATGGTAGATCGGTTGAGATCTAGATCCATACACTGGACTAGACAACCATTGATTGTAATTTAATAGAGTAGGTAAATCCTGGAGGGAAGCGCTAGAGCCCCTCGGGTAAAAGAGATATTCAGATCTCATTTTGAGTTAGTAGGCATGTAGAGAGAATGGTTGAGTTGAAGAGCCGAGAGAGAGCTCGAGGAACACCATTGTAAAATATTCAGGCATTTGACATTATTTAATACAAACAACAGTTTTTCCTGCCCATGTTCTGTGTTGAATGGATGTCTATGTGTGTGTGTTCATTATATGTTGCATTTGTATATTTTTACCATGCCATTGCAGGGAGTGTGTTTGATTTCACGCTTGAGAGGTCTTTGAGGCTTCATGCCATGAGGGTGTGACAGAACGCTGAGGTTCTGAGGGCTGTGCATAGAGGATGCACTTCTGAACTCGGAGGAGTCAGAAAAAGGCATGTTGAGAGCACAAGCACTGAAGTCATCAACTCAGGAAGAAGATCCCAAGGTTGTTGAATACCTTGGAGGAAAGACTGTGTAGTTGAGACACAGTTGAGGAGACTAGAATTCAGCTGAGGATTCTGAGAAGCTTTGCCTGGAGGCATCGAGCGAAGTGCGTGAGTGCACAGGGAAAGAAGAATTGTTGTGTGTTCTGTGGAAGGGATACTCCACTAGGAGGGCATCGAGGGAGTCTGTCAACGACACAGGAGGAAGGAACTCTTTGAGTTCTATCACCTGAAGGGAGCACCCACTAAGGGAGCTTCCACTGGGTTACTGAATACCCATAAGACTTAGCAAGAAGTTCGCTTGAGTAGAAGGATAGGAGGAGGCGTCCATATTCTCCATCAGAGGGAGAAGGAAGACGAAATCCCCAAGGGGTATGAATATTCGCTGAAGCTCAGGAGAGACAACACCGTGTGTGCGTAGAGACTCTATAGGAGCGCAGGAGTCAAATAATCCAGGGAGGACTCGAGGACCGAAGCTCAGGAAGGGCAACGCTTTTGCGTGTACTAGCGAGACTCAAGTTGAGGGTCCATCAGAAGAGAAGAAACGCAAAGGTAGAAGACTTTGGGAATGAAGGATTCCTCTAAGCCCGTGAAGAAGGCACAAGAAGCTCGAGGGAGCACAGTAACCGTCGGATCGGCGGAGAAAGAGGATCTGGACTGTTGGATTTTCGTGTCCAACGGTGCCTCAGGAGGAGCGTATATGAGAGGAAAACCGACAGCCATCGGATTCCAAGAAGAAATCCCGTCATCCGTTGGATCGGGAGGATAGGCGCACGGTTTAACCTCAAGAGGAGGAACACACAACAAAGCAAAGGAGGGATGGATAGTTGAAATCTCATCGGAGAGATTTCACAAGAGCCCGAGAGCCGTCAGATCTTGCACAGGTGCGCAGAGATTACAGTGCGAGCATTAGAATCTCAAATATTAGGAGGGAGCAGTGTCGTCGATCGGGGGTCATATGAACCGTCATATCTGCACGTGCCATCGCATATCGGTATTTCGCGAGTTGGAGCACCAAGTTGGTGAAGTGGGAGCAGCGATATCGCGAAGAGCGATGCTCCGATAAGTTCTGAGCCATTGATCGTGGGGACATGTTTCAAAGGATCTCAATATCTCGGGGTTCGGAGAATCGGGGCTCCCGACGACGGAGAACGCTTGCCTCTCGGATTCGCGATGTGCGATATCCCGAAGTGACGTGGCAAGGAAGAAAGCGCATGTGCGTATCGGAGTTCGGGGTTCGGGAGTTCATAGGGTAAGTGAACTGCGACATCCCATGTTCTGAATTCCTGATAGGGAAATCCCCGACAAGCATGGAAGCATTGACCTTTGACCCATTGGGGTTCGTAGTTTTGGGGAGCACGAGAACCGTGCCCACAAGTTTCGCGATAACACGAAACCCAATTTCCCGAGGAGACAGCAGGAGATCGTTAGAGAATCCTGTGGGTGACCTAAGGTCCCGATACGGGATCTAAAGGGCATTGTAAGCTCTTTGGGCCTAAGAAAAAGGAAGTTCCTGGTTAGAGCGGTTGGACCATGAGGGTTCACTAGCTTGCATCAGGGAGCCATCCGAATATTTGTGCCATTTTCGGCAGGGATAGCCACTTGACGACCTCTACTAAGATTAGTTTCTTTTGGATATTTCTATCAATGATGAAGTGCAGTTGAGTGCCTTTCACCCACATATTTGAATGAAAGAGGGACTCACCTTCCTCTGGCTCATCAGGTTCACTGGGATGGATCTTGGTGGTAGAAACGGTGGCACTAGGTTCTGCGTGAATTATCTATATCCCCTTCTTTGGTTCTTACTCAGATTCAGAACCTGCATTTGATTCAAAGGATTTTAATTCAGCCACTAATGACTGCTTTGAGAAAAAATCAACAGTTTTATTAAAGGGGCTCTTATGGAAGTCGCTCCACTTCCTTGTATCTCTCTTCATCTTCCCATTGTCCTTATTTTCTTGTAGCTTGGACTAGTTTTCATGAGATTTCCCTTATTTTCTCTATCCTTTGTTTTGCGTGTTAAGGCTACCCTTTCCCTACTTCTTCTGTGAGGGGTTCCTAGACCCAAGCTGCCACATATTTTGTTTAATGTTCTTCTTGATTTTGATGACATATCGATAGGTCATGCCCAAGGACGAGATGTCCAAAAACTCCATTTTTTTTTTGAGGTATCTATGTAGAACGTTGTGGTACTTGAGTAGTAGATGTCGCTCATAATATTTGATACCCATCTTGGTAAGCAAGGTATGGAAGATATTGGTGAACTCTTGGACTGTTTGGTCTCTTTCATGTCACAATGTGGTCCATAATGTATACAGGTCGTCAAAACTTCCAACATGGTAGTATTGTTCCTTAATAATATCCCTGAAGGAATCCCAAGTGGGTGAAAATGCAAATAATCTGGATCCTTCTATTTAATTTTTTTCACCGAAAGTCTCCCACTAATCTTTGACACGGGGGACGACCTTGATGAGAACAAATATAATATTTTCTCTATCAGAAAAGTTGTGGATAAAAAAATGCCCTTCTAGAAGGTTTAACCATTTATCTACAACATCTACATATATTTGATCTTCAAATACAAGAATATAAAAATTGATATGTACCATGAAGGGGGTGTCTCTTCCGCTTGAGGTGGATGCATCACTTGTCAACAATCATCGGAGGATTTGTGTGAAGTTTTCCATCATCTCCTTCCTCTGTCACTCAAGGGCTTCCTAGATAAACAATTTGAAAGGATATCGTGTCCCATAATATTTATTTTCACCCACCATGGGTGGTTTATTTGGAGTGTGATAGAAGTTTCCCTCAAGAGAAACAAGCTCGAGACCCAACTCTCCATACCTTGACCGCGTCAAGGAAATCCATTAAAAATGGATAAGGAGCAGACTGCTTTGATACCACAGATCTAGATTTACGAGAGAAATGAAATGAAACCACATATTTATAATGTTAACAAAGAGACATAATGGACAATAATATAGATATAGTAAAACTTGAATTTTATTAAATAATAAATATGATGAAAACTGTAAAATGTAGACTGAAAACAAGCTTTCTAGAATGGTGGTAGTTTATCTCTGAGAATATATGTGATGGATATGCTCATTCGCAAGAACATTAGTACAATGAGGATTTGAAGGATTTTTTACAATAAATATGAATTCCAAAACCCTAGACATCCAAAAATATAACCCTAGGATATGAAGCGTGAAAAGTAATGTGGGCTCGATGGGTAAGTTAGTGCATTAACTTCCCAGGGTCGTAACTTTTGCTTACGATCTCCATTTAGGTACCATGATAGATCGTTGGAAAGGTATTGATGAGAAGATTCATTTAATGGGATAAATGAGACTTTTTTTTTTTTAACTATAATTGACCTTCCATATCATGAAAAAATATCGTTTAGACCCTCAAACTAGCCCCATAAGTTAAAAACTGCTAAAAATAGTAAATTGCCAAAAATGCCAGAAAACTATTTTAAGCCAATTGGAAAAAATGGGTGGCCACTGATATCCACCTGGATTAGTTTCTACAACACTTAAGTCATTTATTAATATAATATGATTTCAATGACCACAATCGTATATATTTTTTTGGAATATTTAAAAGTGTGTAATGGATATTCCATTACCAGGAAGAATCATTTCCTCATGTTTTTTAACAAGGTGTGCAACGACAGTCAATGTGACTGTCATCGGTCCTTTTTCATTATTTGTATCGGTATGTATAATGTGACATGTCCTATTTAATTTGTCCAAATAGGTTCTATATACAACAAATCTGTCTCCAACCAACACTTGGCCAGTGTGACAATTGTTCAAGTGTTCTACCGATACTAAATTTGGTGATGTTGTTCTAGGATTGTTGACAATGTTTGAACACGAGAAGTGATACAAAGGACATTTTGTAAACATTTTTTTCATAGATTCACAATTAGACTTATAATTCAAATTAATTATATTGGTTGGAATTTAATAAAAATTCCTTTTAAGTTGTGCATGTTGCACTTTGTCGGGTGCTTCACTTTTAATTGTTGATATTTGTTGTGAATTGAAAACAATGGTCATATATGAAATTAGCGTATTTACCATGGCATAGATAAATAAATAATTGATAATATTTATTCCCTAAATTTAAAAGGAACATAATTTATGTATATTTATGCACATGCTTATCATTGTTTTGATGTTTCTGATGATTGACTAGTCATGCTTCACTCACTTGTCCAACCTTTTTTAACGAAAACATTTGGACATTTACTATGTAAAAAATAAGCATCTATAATAGATTATATGTTGCTTTCACATATTTGATGTCCAAATTTTTTGTAGGAATAAAAGAACATTGAAATATTGGTGAAGACGATAGAGATATAACATATCCTAATACTAAAACATGAGCACATCATTGGGGGCATAGAAAACAAGAAGTAGCTATTGCTACTAAAAAACGTTCAAACAAGCATGCCCATTGTATGGGCTTCATAATCGTTATTGGCATACATTTTGGAACCTTGTTGTTTAGTTTCCTCCCATGCATCACTTAGGACTTCTTCCTCTTGTTTAGTTGTTCTATTTGTTTCAATGTTGGCAATACACAAATTACAATGGAAATGAAAATAGGTTATTATGTAAGAACAATATGGAGTATCAACATACAATTAGGGATATGGAAAGTGATAGAGTGAAAGATATATCGAGAAGCATGTACCTTTTTATTTCCCATTTCAAGTTTGTGTTTATACGGAGTTTCTTTTGTACAAAATCTATTACAAACCACATTTTTTCAAAAGTTTGATGATAGCATATGTCCGATGACAATGAAAAAGTTGTCTAATATACCAAAGGAAATCCATAGAGACACCTAATACCATCTGAATGATTTTATTTTCTGCTACAAAGTATCTAGATATGAAAATAAATTTCATTTAGATGTAATCCAAATAAGTAATGTATTTTTTTTCATTGATTAGTTACGTATGTACTATATGAACCTTTTTCCATCCATGCCAAATTTTTCTGATCCATTTGAAAGAGAAGGGGAATTTGTATATATGTAAAAAATATATGCAAGTATTCTTTGACACATGGGAATATGCGATTTTATATTATGTTTTATATGTATTTTGTAACTCAAGTAGAAGACAAATTGCATCATGGTTAGTCCAATCTGCATCTAACATAAAGAGTTTGGATTGTACATTAGGCATATTTTACCATACATGATCAATAAGTGTTTTATGTACATGATTTACCTTCACAATAAGAGGTGGAGATTGTTATTTCACATGTAGTTCTCTAATTTTATTGTTTTGTCATTGCTATGTACCATGTCAATATTGAGGTATCGTAAAATTATAATGATTTTGTTCAAATGTAAATGGTGCAATGATTTTTCCATGGCATTTATTATGTTGGTCAAAGTTGCATGTAGAATAGAATACATATTCAATATTCTAATTTTTGAGTCATGAAATAATACCTTTGCAAGCACCACCTCAAGATTTTGTTCTTTGAAATGCATATGTTGAAGAACTGGTATATGTTTTTTACTTGTGTCATCACTCCATGTTTAATGCAATTTGATATGCAATTGAAGTTTCAAAATTGTTCATTTTCCATGCATAATTCCATGTATGTTTCTTATAGGAATAGAATATCAGATCGCGTTGTGTCATAATCATTGAGTATATCATTAATATGTTCATTTAGGTTGCATGTGTTTAGTGAGAGAATTGAAATGGATTATTATGACTGTATGGATAGGTAACCATATTCTAGAATCCTTTTGGAACTACTATGAAGGCATTGCATCTGAATATCGACATTATGTTTGACCTTATAAGTTATCCTTTGTAAGAGAATTTAAAGAATATAATGATTCAATGTTTCTTACATGAGATAGATTTGTGTATAATAATCCATCTATTCATATTTCAATAGGGCCAAACAAAACACTATCAAGTGTTAAGCCTTGTGACTTGTGTATTGTATGTGTACATGCAAGTTGACTTGGAAATTGTTTTTGGATATCCAATAGACTTGTCTTTGTTGTTGTCGATATTTTTTTTCTTTTTGTAGTAAAGGTATCCAATCACATGGAGTGTTTGAATTATATAGATAAGATAACTTGTTATTATGTTGATGTCCAATGTGTGGATCATGGAACTTAATCCACAGAACATCAATCTTATCTATTTTTGTATATGATTTTATTATTCTATCCATATTGTTGACCAAGCCATCTTGTGAATCATAATTGCACACATATATTTCAACTAGCATGTCTAATTTTAAGACGAGTTGCGAAGGAAAAATGGTTGTATGTTGATGGTATGGCACATTGTCATGGTTCTCATCCTCACAGGAAATTTCATTGATGATAATTTCATTGTCACGCATGAGTGATAGAATGTACTGGTTATGCATTGCAACATCCTTGTTATTGTAAAATAGGTATGGAAATGTTGGGTCATTTGGTGCAGGTCACACACAAGGTGTATTGATATATGACAACTCATCACTTGTTTGGTTGTTTGTTTGAATTCTATTCAGAATTGCATTAAAATTTTTGTTTCTCTAGATCATTATAGTTTGTAATTCAAATCATTTTATACTGTCTTTCCAGAAGTCATGTGTTATTCTTTGCATGTTCATAATAAGTTGTTCGAAAATTAGAGAATCATGTATGGGTTGTTCATGTTAAATATCACCAGACAATATGAAATCAATGTTCCTAAAGTATTTGGTTTGAACATGTTTTGTTTTCTTCAGTCGATTGTCAATGGCATATAAGAATGAAATTCCAATAGAACATGCTTCATCTATGAAGAGAAGTTGTATTTTTTCATAAATATTTGACAAGGTGTCTAACATTTCTTTTCTAAGTGGAAGAAAATGGGACTTGATAAAATGTATAAGAAACACAGAGAGGATTGTTGTTACACCTGGATTAGATACATCTTTACCTGTATATGAAAGTATCAGTCCCTTCGTCTTCAAAGGGTCACTTTTACTAAATGCATCATATATTAGTATAAGCATTTGGAATAATGATTTCATTGTAAATGTCTTTCCCGTTCTTTCCGCCCCATAAGGAAAAAGTGCATGGACATTTCTATGTCCTTACATTTCCTCAATGAAATATATTTGAAAATTGCTTGTTTATCTCTATTTACTAGCTTTTGCGTTCTATAATATCCTTCATTTTCGAGGAAAAATGGATGTTCTGTGAATTGAAACGTGATATTGATACCTTTTCCCATATCGGTTTGTCTAGGACATTGTAGACCCGTTTCTAAGTCATAGTCTTCACAATAAACTCTAGGTTTTTATAGTTTTGTTGATGTATCATCAACATTCACAAGATTATCTAGTTTCTCAAGAAGACCTTCTAAATCACGCCATGTTGGGTCGATGTTGTATGTAAAGTTAGCTTCATTGATTTGTATTGTATTCTCATAGATTTTTTATGCAACTTACCATGTATGGTAGTTATGTTTTAATGTGTCTTCACTATGTTCGGAAGAAACATATAGTAGAAGTTTCTATCGAAAAAAAATTCGTAGTCAATGTACATTTTGCATTTGACAAACCATATTACATTTGGTTTTTTTCTTTTTCATATGTCTGTGTAATTTTTATTTTAATTTGATACAAATTGTGCAAGGAATATATGCTTAATAGAAGGTGGATGATCAATGTAGTAATCAATAATAGAGTGGCACATCACATCTTCTGAATTATCGGGTTCTTGTTTTAGTAGGAATGGTGGGTTAATCATGAACGTGCATTGATGGAGTGGAGATGTGTTTATAAATACGCTTTCCTTTGAGTTGCAACTTAATTGAAGGGAAAGCACAATATGGACCATTTTTTGAGCTGGCATTTGTTTAAGATCAATCAATGTATCTCCAATTATACATATCATTTGCATAACATCTATCTGACCTCTTTCATGCTCATTGTGTATTATGCTAAATGCACTTGTCATAGATTTGTCAACTTTGGTCATGCATGAGCTACAATATGATGTTGCAACCAATGCATTGAGTGCATAGTGTGCATTTGTATTCACATTCCATATATTTTGCATGCCCTTGGTGAAATTTTTGTTCCAAATATGTGAGGGTTTTCATTTAAGGAAGATTGTTTGTTTCTTTAGTGTAGATTGTATTACTTGGATGTACTCATATTTTGTAATATTCAGTTCCATCAAGAAGTCTTTGAAGCTCATTAATTCATTGTAATTTATTTGCTATAGAAATGTGAATGGGAATCTAAATTCTCAATGAGATCTTTGTCAACTAAACCAATCAGTTCGATGAATTTGTCATTTTCATTGGTGGCACATGGAAGTTGTATATGCAATTTGAATTCTTTCATTTTTATATCTTCTTTTATGGTATGTCCTATTCACTTTGGTCAATTGTAGATACAAACGATCCATGTCACAGGTTATGTATTGGTCCAAAATCTTCTTGATTTGTGAGTGACTATCCTTTCCATATATTGGAGTGTCTTCTATCCACAATATCCCATGTTTTTTTTCACTTCCCCTATTCCTTGGTAGGATGATTTGAGAATGTCCCGGACCTGTTTCAAAATAATAGTGGCTGTGATTTTTGAGAAAATCAAGTCATCTACTGAATTTTGAATCCAAAATTTTGGCTTATTTTCTTTGTTCCTTTGTGTTGCCTGAATAATTTTCTCTTGATTGGTTATGGAAGCAAGGTCTACTGGATCTATTTCAACATATCCAATATGCACTCGATCCCAACACTCTTGTGCTTGAAAGAAGGATCTCATTCAAAGAGACCAAAACTCATAATTCTTTCCAAGAAGAATCGGTCCTTGAGTTGGTCCTAAATTGTTCGAGGTGGCCATCTTTGAAAGAAAAAAAATTAATAGAGAAAATATATGTGTGTTTACCAGTTTCTTGCATGTAAGGAAAGGTCTCTGAAATCCTCTGTTTGACTTTGGGCCGAAAATCACGGGTTAGACAACTTCTTTGACTTTGATCTGTCTCGATATGACTATCCGAGCGCAAGATCTGTTGATTCAGAACTCTGTTATTTTTCCATGCATCCCTTCTAATGGATGGTTCAGAGGATGTCAGGATTTTACGACTTGCGAGCTCCAAGTCACGACTTGCTTCACATTCCCGATTCCCGAAGTGCCGACATTTGGAGTGCCCTAAATCCAACAATTCACTCTCCTCTAGATCTAATCGTCCAGATCTCGTTGGTATTTTGTGTATCGGGATTTCATTTATTACGAAGTCGAACAACTTTTCCTCCTTTCTTTTGATCCATGAAATGTCGAAATGTCGAAATGAAAATACAAAAGGAAAAATAGCCGACGTACATGAATCTGTGATAATGGGTGGTCCAAATAATTTTGGGACTTCGGGAGACTTGCCTCCTTTGCATCCTTTGCACGAAATCCCTGAATACACGAAATTTCAAAAAGCTTTGGTAGTTAAAGCCTGCGCACATTTTCTTGATCTGACGACTGTTGTAGCTCTCGCCTTGATCTGACGGCTGAAACTCGTTCGCCTTTTCTTTCCTCGTCCTTTCTAAGCTTGATTAATGACCCATATCTGTTAGCAAGGTCGATCTTATGGCTCTGTCTTCTTTTCCTTTGTTGCTTTAGCGTTTCCTTTGCTACTTTTGCAAAGACTTTCTCCTAAAGAAGGAAATTTGTGAATCTTTCACGAATTGAAAAGAATTTCACGAATTCTTTAAGGAGCTCACTTATCTTTAATTGTTTCTACCCTCTGCAACTCTGCTTTGTGAATCTTTCATGAATCTTTAAATGCTCATGAGTCTTTCGAGTGTACTGTGCTCTGCTTCCTTGTGTTTTCTTTCCGCGTTGATCTTTTGAGCATACAGTAGGACTGCTCTCCAAGTTTTGTGAATAATCTATGTCTCGTGCTCTTGTTAACATTTTAAGCTCTGCGCTTTTTAAGATTGGGCTGCTCTCCAGACTATGTGAAGAGGCTTATGTCTGAAGCTCTGACACCATGACAAAATGAGAAGCAGAGAATACATAAATGGAAAACAAAAAAGTGAGTAGAATAGAATAGTATTGAGTATATTGAGTATATGGAGTAACTAACGAAAAAGGGAAAAGCGTTGAGCTAAATAGGCTCATGAGAATCAAGAACATCAAGAAACGATAGTACAACTGGCCATGACAAGTGGCAATGTACAGTCAAACTGTTGAGGTTACATATATATTTAATAGGTTTCATTGTTATCCATTGAAATTGCTCAATAATTTTACTAAAACACATAAACAACATAAATACTATTAAAATAAACTTACAATCTAAAAATAGATTTTCCAGAACAACAATATATTCTTGAATATGAATAAGAAGTTGTCCTTAGAAAGGTTCATGTTTACAGAGTCATTACAAAGGCTCTTGAGGTTTTATAGAGTTAACCATCTTTGAGTAATTAAATCCTACTTATCTGATGTGATTAACATATGATATTATTCATTATATTATTAAGATTGTGGTTTTCTATTTTTAATGTAGATATCTTTACATGAATGATTTTCTTTATTATTTAGGAGATTGTTAGATCTATGAAAAATCCTAGATCTCATTTAGGTGTGTGGTTGAAAGATTCTTTCAAATTCTCCTTTTATATTGGGAATAAGTTAGATCTCATAACAACTTGTGAACTCTACATAAATTTATAATGGAGTCACAATCTATTGTAAAGTATTGAATTATTCAATAAAATTGTGTTTGTGTGTAATAATGTTTCATCCCTTATATTTTATATTGGTATATACCTATGTAATATTAGGTTAGAGTGTGTGATAGTATTATTTTTAACTGTAGATTATTTTTGTTATGCTGTGTTCATCATGTTGTTTCCATGAAGGGATCCTCCTATGATGGATCTGTATCAAAGGGATATATATTTTTGGGCGAAGTTGCGGAAGGAAAAATATTTGTGACAAATTAGACCTGTGCATAGAAGAAGAAGAAAGTCAAGAGTTGCAATATAATCCACCGTGGAAGAAGCGGTAGACAATTTGATAATCGCTCAACTGTAAGGTTTTGAACACAAATTGCAGCGGTATGTGAAGGATGAAAAACAAAGACCAACGAGATCATTGCTGGTGTGCTTTAATTTGGCACTGACTATATTGGCACTGACTATAGAACCAACAAAACTTATTTAATTACTTTGTCGTTGTGGCAGAAAGAGTGCAATCTGAATGATGGTTGATTGGCATTAGAAGAAAATTGGGAGTACCTCCTGGTCGATTAATCATGCTAAGAATTGTAATTATATTGATATTGTCTAAAATAAAAATTTAGGAACATACTCTAATCGTTCAAATGTTGAAAAGAGAGTTGTCCTTAATCGATGCCATTGTGCTACAGAAAGGAGTCGTCGCTGTTGTGCAAAAGGAATCCATCATCTTCCAAATGTCACCCCACCCATATACCCAGATGTTATTTCCACACAAATATATGATGCAAATGAAAGTGTATCCTTTTTTGGAATCTTATTGAAAACCATTCCAAACGAGATATCCATTTAGCATGTGGGGATTTACGTTGTTTCTGAAATTGTATCCCAGAATGCTTCTGAACTTGGACTTTTTGGGGAGAGATGGAAATGCATATTCTTCCATGGAAGATGTTGGTGAACGACATCCTTCAAGACATAGAGAAAAATAAATCATTGTTGATGTGGAAATAACTATTTTGTACTAGGAGACTTTACGAAAAGTACACAACCAGGTTGAGTTTTACTTCAACGACAACAATCTTCAAAAGAAGGAGGAAACTAGTAAGTAGCAAACAATTTTTGAATTGTGGTAAGTATGCTAGTTTTATTCCTAGTTTGTGAAACAAATGATGATGGATTTCTAAAATTAAAGATCAAATAGTTTATGGTGTAAGATTGACTCAGATACATTTTGTACTTGGTCTATTTTCTTAGAAAATTCACAAGTACAATGGTTGGTTACCCATGTATCTTGGTAGATGGAAGTATGCCCATAGAATTGTTAGCACACTTACTTATACTGAGAGGGGCAGATGATTCAATATATGCATGTTTTCCTTTTTTTTACAATATTTATCAATTTATTACTTTACTAGCCATAAATAGTTAATGATAACTTATACTGAGAGGGGAGGATGATTCAATATATGAATGTTTTCCTTTTTTTTACAATATTTATCAATTTATTAGTTTACTAACCATAAACAGTTAATGATAAATATATACAACCATACAATCCAAGGTACATAGAGATTTAATGTCGAAACCCAAATGAGAGAAAACCACAAAACTTGTCTTTATAATATCATGTAGAAACCAACCTACTGTTACAATATTTGTAGGCATCAACCTACAAGATACACAAATCTCCTCACCTGAACACCAACTCATCAATGCTTTTAGGAACCAATCTACAACTTCAATATTTGCACGCACCAACTCATCAATGCTTTTAGGAACCAATCTACAACTTCAATATTTGCACCACCAACCTGTGGGATTTACCAATCCCCTTATATGAGAACAACCTCAATAATGCTTGTAGGCACCAACCCATAGTGGTAATGTTTGCAACCTGCAGGATGCACCGATCTCCTTAGTTGAGAACCAACTTACCAAGATATAGGCACCAAAATACTGGAGACACCAATCTCCTCAAACTATCAACAATACCAAATAATCTTCTTACTTCAAGACTTCAACTACAAAGATATGTTTCTCTTTCACTGTTGTCCCAATACATTCCTTTAGTTCACAATATTCTTAATTTAATAAGTTCCTTAGACATTGCACCTCCCATCTACCCTTAGACAATTACATTCTTCTTTCTTTCATTTTCTACCACCCGAAAACTTTCAAGCCTTAGCACTCTTACTCTCTCATGCTCATCCACACCACTCAAAATCGATTTGGGCATAGTTTTTTATAGCATCCATGCTCTCATGGAGTTTTCCACATACCCAAAAATATGTCCATGGGCTCATATCTAGATCTCTTTGAATATCCTTCAAAATTGAGTTGCAACACTCCTTCAAAACCAATCTCAAACCCCCTTTGGTTTGGTGTGCCATATGCTCACTAGTCCCTCTTTACAAGAATTAATGCACAACTACCATCACATCATCCCTTGAATCAAATCACAACCATCGATCTATTCTTTACCCACCAAAATAATCAACGTGACCTTCTAACCATCTTCTTAATTAAATCTTAACCGTTGATATTGTTTTATTCACTTATTGATCGATCCAATGAAGGATCGAAACACATAATTCACCCCTCAACACTCACCAACCATCATATCATCCTTCGGATTAAACTTATCCATTGGTCCATTTCCTGCATTCTCCAAATATTGGGACCACTAAGGTATCAGGCTATCGAGCCCATAGGCTATTGTACCTATGGACTTTAACCATGCACTTTCATTCTTCCCATATCTCATATATTGACACTCACATTGTCCATTATTATTATGACATGTGGTTGAATTACAATTCTGTCCATTATTATTATGACATGTGGTTGAATTACAATTATGTCCATTATTATTATGACATGTGGTTGAATTACAATTCAACACATGGATCTCATCATGGCCCCTATATATTGGGCCCCCGAGCACTTGGGATATTGAGCCCCTAGGATTTAGCACTTCATAATTTCAACAAAATTCTGATATGCAATACATTAGTGTGACGTGGATGTTGACATGGTATCCATGTTGGATTCATCTACATGTTTTGAATTACATGACACTGTATGAGGTTTGACATGTGGCATTGTATGTGATTTCCATCATGGCTCTGACGTAGCATATGTCATGGTGTTGATGTGGCATATGATATGGCCTACTAGGTATCAGGCTCTCTTCCCCATGGAAATTTAACTCCATGCACGCTATTTCAATCTCCCAATATCTGATATGTCGATATCATGGACCCCATTTCTAGGGCATCATGATATCATCCCCCCCGTGTCCCAACGATATCAGGCCCCCAAGTCTTCAACACTACACCATTCCCTCAACCTTTAGGTCTCCGATATGGAACCATTCCAACAGAACCGTGTTACCAACAACTACTGGTCTACCGGGCCATTGAGCCCACCATGGTATCGACCCCCCGAGCCCCCAGGATTTCTGCAATGCACTGCTCCATTAATCCTACAATACTTGATATATTGATATACACATGGTATCCATGTGGACTATTTTACAATTGTGTTAGGGGATGTGGTTGTTGTCCTTGCATTGACATGGTAGGTGTCGTTCAATGTTCATGTCGTTGTTGATGTGCCATCCAAGCTATCCCACCATATATCAAACCATTAAGTATTGAGACCTTGGGCCCTTGAAACATTGTCACTATTCATGCACTTCATTCTTCTCATATTTGATACCATGATATTATATCACCATGGCATCGGGCCATCAGGTCATCATCCCCCAGGGCCCCTAGGATATAGGGACACAAAAACTACACCCACTATGCTAACACTTCAATCTCTGAGTCTCCAGTATGTTGGGCCCTGGAACCAAAATATAACTCTTCATGTGGGATTCCATAACGCACCATTCATATTCAAATCATGTTACTTTGATTTTTCATTATAAACCTACTAAAATCACATTTCCTTATGAATGTAGGATATTGGATTTTTCATCTCTAATTGGTTAACCAAGACCTCTCTTTCGAGGAACATTACTTCTCAGCACTTCCTCGACATCATTGAGTAAACCATTATTGTTTAGCCACAAGGCTTGAACCTGCTTGATATAATTTTTCATTTCAATTATCTTCTTTTTCAGCATCCAATTCTCATTTCTCATCATACTTGTTTAGTCCCGAATTCACTTGGATTGACTTTTCATTGTCCTCCTTCCTTTGGTGCATGCTTAAGACTTTCGTTCTTAGTCATTTTTTCTATGCAAAATTTCATTCACATAGAATAATTTTCTTCTTCATCTGATTCGATTTGAAGCTTTGTTTGTCTCGTTTGATTCTCTTTGGGTTTAGTAATCTCCCCTTGCTTGTGAAATCAATAAATTCATGAGTCTCAACATTCATGTCTACCTTTGACATCAATGACAACACAATTTCAACAATATCCCCTTTTTTCATTGATGAAAACTCTTTCATTGATGGAAACTCGTTCATTTAGTCATTTTGGTACTCCTTTAGTTTGCAAATCTCCTTCAATCTCCCCTTTTGGTATCCATGCGGAATATTGTACAAATGTGTTAAGGGATGTGGTTTTTATCCTTGCAGTGACATGGTAGGTTTCCTGGCATGTTCATGGCTTTGTTGATGTGGCATCCAATCTAGCCCACCATGTATCAACCCACTAAGTATCGGGCCCTTGGGCCCTCGAAATGTTGACACCATGCATGTACTTCATTCTTCTGGTCAATAATACCACAATATCGGATCATCAGGGCATCGAGCCATCATGTTATCATACCCCCGGGCCCCTGAGATATAGGGTTCCAAAAACTATACCCACTATGCTAACACTATGATCTCCCAGTCTCCAGTATGTTGGGCCCCTGAACAAAAAGGTAACTCTTCATGTGGGATTCCATAGCTCACAATTCATATTCAAATCATGTTAATTTGATTTTTCATTATAAACCTACTAAAATCACATTTCCTTATGAATGTAGGATATTGTCTTTTTCCTTTCTAATTTGTTAACCAAGACCTCTCTTTCAAGGAACATTGCTTCTTAGCTCTTCCTCTGTGTCGTCGAGTAAACCATTATTTTTTAGCCACAAGACTTGCACCTACTTGATATCATTTTTTCATTTACATTATCTTCTTGTTCAACATCCAATTGTCATTTCTCATCATACTTGTGCAGTCCCAAATTCACTTGGATTGATTTTTCACCGTCGTCCTACCTTTGGTGCATGCTTAAGACTTTCGTTCTTAGTCATTTTTTTCTATGCAAAATTTCATTCACATAGATGAATTTTGTTCTTGCTCTCATTCGATTTGAAGCTTTGTTTGACTAGTTCTATTTTCTTTGGGTTTGGTAATCTCCCTCTTCTTGTGAAATCAAGAAATTCATTATTTTCACATTCATGTCTACCTTGGATATCAATGACTTCACACAATTTCAACAATATCCCCTTTTTTCATTGATGTAAACTCTTTCATTGATGGAAATAATTTCATTTAGTCATTTTTTTACTCCTTTAACATGAAAATATCCCCCAATCTCCCCTTTTCTTTGTACCCTTCCCATTTGACATCAATGACAAAGGACTATTATCTCCCTTACACTATACTCTACATTTTCTCCTCTACAACCAACAACCTTCTAGTCTTTCTGCAATTCCCCCTAAGCTTTTGCTTCTTCATGAGACTTTCATTACATCCTTTTTTTTTATCTTTAGGCTCCTTTTGGAAAAACCATCTTCATCGATGTTCTTTGGAAATAATGAGTCACTTCATACACTTAACTACAAAGTATTATATCAACATATTAAGCTTATATCAACTAGATTAAATTATGAAAATTACTTTAACATGCCTTCATGTATTTATTTAATATTGATGGCTTCTTTATGTGGTTCATCATTCTTGGATGCTTGAAGGATCTCTTTGACATCTGCCTTTGTGATTTCTCAAACTAGTTGCAATCACTATCTTCCGTCCTTTATCAACATTCGCCTCCCATCATTCAAGACTAGTTCCTTTTCTTTCACAACAACTTTACTACCAACTTGATAGTCTTCTCCTACATATTCCATCCTTTTCAAAAGTGTATCCTTATCTTTAGTAATATTAGCAGGTAAACTCATGAAGGTGGGTAACACTTTCATGACAAACGGGTCTAAAAAATTCCTAGCGGAATTTTTTCGGCCGAAAAAATGTTGCTAGGAATTTTCTCGGTCGAAAATTTTCACGTCAAATTGAACGGCCCTCGAAATTCGTGTACAATGTTTTTTGAATAAATTATTTTCCTGTGGTAAGCATATTTCGACCGAAACGTTTATTTTTAACGGATTCCGTTAAAAACTAGGTTTCAGCCGAAATCCTGAAAATGGGATTGTTTGCAGGAAACTGCAAATTGTCTCCATCTTACTTAATCTTTAGAGGTAGAAGACTCCTACAAATACTCATAATTTAGTTTCATAATTGATACCAACATTTTTAAAATTGAATCTACTTTCATTGGATATAATTTGTTTTCATTTTCATTGTTTTTATCTAATTTTATT
>SNQJ01S0006316.1:137752-180496 GCA_010110895.2 Picea sitchensis
GATTCTAGAAATTATAATATTCATTCGTTAGATTAAAAATTATAGTCATAATAAAATAGAGTCTCTGTAGATTGTTGCAGTATATTTCGTTTCTTAAAAACATAAGTTTAATAATAGATATATTGTTGTGGGGAAAAATAACTCATTATTATTCCTTTCATGTTTAAGGAACATAATGTTAAACAATTGTCAAATCGACATATCAAATCTTAATAATAAAAAAATTGAAAAATAGTCATTGGAAAGATAACAAAATTATTCAAAAGTTTTTTTTTTACTGTAAAGTGAAATTCTAAATAAAAAAAATACTTTTGTATGCTGGAAGTTGAAGAACTTGTGAAAATACAATTTTTTTTGTCATAAAACAGGTAAAAGTGTTACTTATCTTCATGATTTTACCCTAGCTTCTTCTACCTCTCTTATCAAGTTCTCCTCATATTTATGTTCGAGATGATAATTTTTTTCCTTCATCTGATTGGCACTAAGAGAAACAATCCCATCTCTGCATGAAATCATTTGCATGGTCATACCTTTTACAAACTTCGGTCCATTGGTTATATGACTTGAGCATTCATTTAGGAGTGCAATCTGCACTAGCATGGATGCATTTTCTTCTTCTTTTTGTTTCCTCTTCAAACCTTTGGCAGTATATTTATTTTGTTTGGTGATGGCATATTGTTCTTTGTTTTGTGCATACCAATCTACTTCATATTCTTCCTTATTTTATTTTTCTTGTTTTATCTTCTATACCTTTTTGTATCATTGTCTAGAATATTTTTCCACTCTACTTATACAATATTGTGCTATGTGTCCATAGTTATTGTATTTGTAACATTCAACTTTGTAGTGTAAGGGATAAAATCGATTGTATTCTCTATCAATAGCCTCGTGACAACCTCTATTCTTGATATCCTTGTAATTCTTGTAATAGATTTTATTCCTATTTCTTATATAATTGTTTCTTCCATAAGATTTGAAATCTACTACCTCGTGGGCAAAGTTTTTTCAATAAAAATAATAAATGAGAAAAATATTTTTATACTTGGTTATGAAGGGTCTTCTTGATGGAGCAGTTCTTCTAAACTCGTTCTTATCTTTCTTGAGTGAAAAATCAATATTTTTTGGTCATGATTTCCTTCCTTGTAGTTTTTTTTACTATGATTGGAGCTTTTAATAACATCTTCATAGCTTTCAAAATTATCTTCAATTTCATTTTATGATGACTTAGAGATTCCATCCTTTTCAAGGGTGTTCTGATTATAGTCATAACCAAGACTTTTCGGGATAGATGGTGACTTTTGAAAACTAACGATATTATCTATAATTGTAGTACTCTTTTCAAATTTTGAGTTTGTATTTAGTTGGGTAACTCTCTCTTCTAATTATTTTATTATATAAGTATTTTCCATTTCAATTTTCTCACAACGTCGATCTTTTCTTTCAATTGTTTTTATATTAATTAATTTATGACTTCTGATTATTCAATTTGAACTTTAAATATTTTTTCTTTTTCCTCAAGGATTTGTGACAATTGCTCCTTCAATAACATATTATTTCTTCTTACCTTTGTGATTTAATTTGGATCACAAGTAAGTTATCCTTTAGGATCATCTTTCTCATCTTCATGTTTTTGAAATTCCTTTTTTAGCTTTCTAATCCTTTCTTTCAGTCTGACTATTTCCTCTAAGGAAAAAATGAGTTCTGCTTCAAGATCCTCTTCCACTTCAATCTCAGAATTGTATTATTCTCTCGAATATGTGCTTCCTTTCCCTTTTTTGATTCATCACATTGTGATTTTAGGGCCATGAAGAGAATCTCTTCTATTTCACTATCACTTTCATAAGAACTATTGTTGTTCTCAATGATATGTAGATTCTTCCTTTGTCTATAATAATTTTCTCTCTTCTCATTCTTATGATTCTTGTAATTTATGAATCTGGAATCATCATTTTCATTGTTCTTTAAAAATTTTAAATAAGGGAACTTAGCTGCATAGTGTCCTACTTTTTCATAGTTAAAACATTTAAAAAGAGGCTTACCTTTCTTTTTCTCTGATACTTTCTTGGATTCCCGGAAAATTTGGCTTATTCAACATTTGATTCACTTTATAAGTTGTCTCTTATTTTGTACTCTTTCATCCTTGTCCATTTTCACATTTCTAAGGCTTCTTCATTTGCATAAATATCTTGTAGGTTTTCCCAAAGTTTTTTAGATGATGTAAATTTTCCCACTTTGAGTTTCTCTGAATCTAAAAGGACACTCAAAATGGCATTCATGGCCATTGTATTGTTTTCACTTACCTCCTTTGCAGTTGCATCTATTTGTGGAGTTTTTGAGGGTGTGTAAACAATGATAATTGATTTCTAGAAATTATACCCCATTTCCTATAGATGTACCTTCATTCTTATTCTCCATAATACAAATCTTATTCCATTGAACAAGGGAGTTAGAATCCAATCCATGTGTGCTATAGGGATTTACCTTTTCAACGGTTAGACCGTTATGAAGGAACCTTCACTAATTAAAATTGTTGGCACAATTACTTATATAAAGAGGGTGGTTGAGTCGATATAGTATTATTTTCCTTTTATTACAATATTTATCAATTTATTGCTTTACTAGCCATAAGTAGTTAATGATAAATATATACATCCATACAATCCATAGTACAAAAAGATTTAATGTGGAATCCCAAATGGGAGAAAAACACAAAAAATATCTTTATAACATCATGTAGGCCCAAGCTACTGTTACAATATTTTCGGGAACTAACCTACAGGAGACACCAATCTCATGAGTTGAGCACCAACTTAGCAATTTCTGTAGGCACAAATCTACAACTTCAATATTTTTAGGAACCAACCTATAAGAGACACCAATCCCCTTAGTTGACCACGAAATTAGAAATGCTTGTAGGAATATACATAGAAAAATAGTGGTTGTAGAAACCAACATACATGAGACACAAATATCCTCATTTGATCACCAACTCAGGAAGATCTAGGAAACAATCTCCTTAAATTGTCAACAATAAAAAATCGTCTCTTTACTTCAAGCCTTTACTTGAACAGATCTATTGGTCTATCTATGTTTTCACAGTACTTCCCTTATATTCACAATATTCTTAATTTCATAAGTTCCTTATACATTGCACATCCCATCCACCCTTAGACAATTACATTATTCTTTACTTAATTTTTTACCACTTGAAAACTTTCGAGCCTCAACTCTTTTAATCTCGCATGCTCATCCACACCACTCAAAAGTGATTTGGGAACAATTTTTTATAGACTCCATGCTCTCATTGATTTTTACACATACCCAAATATATTTCCATGGGGTGATCTCTATATATCTTTGAATATTCCTCAAAATATGGATGCAACACTCCTTATAAATCGTTCTCAAACCCCCTTTGGTTTGGTGTGAAATCTGGTCGTTGGTCCCTCTATATAAGCATTAATTTACAACTACCATAGGTTCATCCCTTGAATCAAATCACAATTGTTGATCTACTCTCTGTCAAAAAAATTAAGCAACATGACCTCAATGCTCAATGGTCTTCTAATTGTCTTCTTAATTAAATACCAACCATTCATATAATTCTATTCACAAGTTGATTGGGACCATCGGGGCTCCAAACACAAAGCACACCGCCAACAACAAGAATTCATTAGATCATTATTTGGATTAAACTTATTCATTGATCTAGTTCCTACGTTCTCTATATATCACAACCACTACAGTATTAGGCTAGTGGGCCCCCAGGCTATCAAACCCCAAAAATTTAACCATGCACTTTCATTTGTTCGATATCTGATATACCGACACTCCCATGGTCCAATATTCTTGTCAAATGCGACCCAATTACAATGCAACACATGTAACTCATCATGGAACTAGGATATTAGGACCCATGGGTCCCCATGATATTGGGCCCTTGGGCTTTAACAACTTACAATTTCAACAAACTTCTAATATCTGATATGCTAGTGTGACATGGATGCTGACATGGTAACCACGTCGGATTCATCTACATGTCATGAGTGAAATTGCAGTATGCGTGCCTTCCATAGTGGATTTGATGTGGTATCTATCATGGGATTGATGTGGCATATGAGCTGGCACTCTATCTCCATCTCTCCATATATGATATGTTGATATCGTGGAGCCCACTACTAGGCACTGGTATATAAATCCCTACAACCCCTAGATATTAAGACCCCATTCTTTCAACAATACATCATTCCTTCAAACTATCACTCTTTGATATGGAATGATGCCCATGGAACCATGTTACCAGGCCATTTGGCCCACTAGGGTAAAGTCCCCCCAGGTCCCCGCGATTTTAACAATGCACTTCTCCATTAATCCTATGATATCCAATATGTCGGTATACATGTAGTCACCACATGGAATATCTTGCACATATTCTAGGTGATGTGGATGTTGTCTGTGCACTGACATTATAGTCGTTGTGGCCTCTACATGGCTTTGTTGATGTGTTATCCGAGATGGCCCACCATATATTGACCCACCAGGTATCGGTTCCTCGGGCTTCTAGAAACTTTTCACTACACATGCACTTCATTCATTTGTTATCCAATATCATGATATCTAATGACTCGAGCACTAGGCTACTAGGGTATTGACCCCTGAGTTCCCCAGGATATTGGTCCTCCAGAAATCTACCCATTGTGCTAACACTTTGATATTGTGATGTTTGGTATGTTGGTCCCCATGACCAAAAGGTAACTCTTTGCATGGGGTTTCATAGCTCACCATTCATATTCAAACCATGTCACCTCTCTTTTTCATTATAAACCTATTGAAATCACTTTTCCTTATGAATGTGGGATATTGGTTTTTTCCTTTCTAAATGGTTAACCAAAACCTCTCTTGTCATGCACATTGTTTCTCAACTCTTCCTATGTATCGTCAAGAAAGCCATGATTTCTTAGAGAAAAGTATTGCACCTACTCAATCTCATTTTTCCATTTTCATGATCTTCTCATTCAACATCCAATTTCCATTTCTCGTGATACTTGTGCAATCCTAAATTTTCTTGGATTGATTGTTCATTGTCATCTTTCCTTTGGTGAATGATTAACACTTTCATTCTTAGTCATTTTTTTGATACACATAATTTCATTCACACATAAAAATTTTCTTCTTCCTATGGTTCGATTTGCATCTTCCTTTGTCCGGTTAGATTCTCTTTGGTCTTAGTAATCTCCCACAACTTGTGAAATTAATGACATTCATGATTTTCATAGTTAGGTCTACCTTTGGCATCAATGGAAAAATAATTTCAACAAGAATGGCCATTAATTTAGTCATTACAAATGAGGAATTGATTTAGTGGTGTGAACAAATTATATTTCAAAGATACAATGGATGAAGTGTAGGTAAAATCTGAGTACGGATGGTTTTGTTGTTAGTTCAGGAGTTGAGGATCTACAAAAACATCTCTCATTAGTTTTTGAAGACATGTGAGTGGTATTTTAATTATCTTACATGATAGGTGTGTGATTCTTTGTCCAATAATTTACTTTAGGAGATCCATGGTTCAGGAGGTAAAGGAGGAAACTCAAGAATTCAATTCGAGAGCTACACCTTTACAAGGGTTAAGTGACAACTTGATGGAGTTAGTAACCTAGAAGATTTCAAAATGGTTAAGGGATGTTGATGAAAAACTTACTTGATAGAGATATATACAAGTACTTGTTAAGGTATGGTGTTGGAGTAATTAACACCTACTTGTCTTATGTGCTTAACATGTGATTTTCTTCATTATATTATTAAGATTGTGGTTTGTTTTTTGTAATGTAGATATTCTATCTATGATAGTGATTTGCTTTGTTATTTATGAGTTTTTTATATCTAGGAGACATATTATATCATATTTATGTGTTTGGTTGAGAGATTCTCTCAACCTCTCCTTCTATATTGGGAATAAGTTAGATCTCATAACAATTTTTGAACTATATAATTGAGTCACAATCTATTGTAAAGTATTGAATGATTTAATAGATTTTTTTTTTGTATAACAATGTCTCATCTCTCAATTTTTATCTAACTAGTGAATAGTAAAGAAAACAACAATTGAACATTATCGTGTTATTTTTGGACATTTTATAATTTTGAAATTTATTCCTTTCCTATTGGAAATTTTACCAAGAAAATGTGAAAGAAATATGAGTAGAATGTGGGCACCTCACTTGATGTTTTATGGCTTTCAACATTGTAAATGTTGGTACTTACCCTGGTCTGTTACATAAATCAAATGCCATTGAGCTCTGAGAATGAACGCAAAAATAACTTCTCGTCTACTTTATGGTTGATAGAATGGATGGAAAGTTTCTTCCCATGGTTTGTTTCCGGACTAGGGAGTATGGCATGTAGTAATAAACATAGTGACAATATTTGTAAAACCAACCAAGAAGGATAGGATCGTAAGGACTAGCCAAACCACACTTATGAGGATTAGTCACCCTTATCATAACACCACCCTTCCCTCTCTATATCGTCAACTAGCTTTCATTAAAGGCTCTTTTTTCCTCCCTCCATTGGAAGTTAGAATGCCTCTTCTATGATTTTCCTTACCTTATTCTCAAGAAAGAAAGGGACCTTACCCGATGGATTCCAATGAATACAGTTTTAGCTTTTCACTCCTCATTATAAGTTCTAAGCACTTCTCCTCCAATCCAAGGTTGTCCTAGAATGTTCTTTGTAGTACAAGGTTGTCAAGAAACCCATTTGGCGAGGCATTTTTTGGTATAATCAGAGTAGGAGATAGGTTGGCCTAGATTTTTTCATGAGTGAAATCAATAATCACAATACTTTCATTTATGTGAGAATGAAACATTAAATATTTCCCATCGAGAATACATGGATAACCATCTTGGCCCCTTAAGAATAGAACTAAAGGTGATAACTAAATCACATCTATAATACATTACAAATGTAGCATGCAATTGGGCCCTGAAGTTGTAGAACGAGTACAAATTCCTCCTAATGAATAGAAAAGTTTTGTATCCGACGGAGGAGGACAAAATTTTGGATCATACGAATGAGGAGAAAAACTAATAGGAGTTGGAGGACCAAAGCGAGAAGCGATATTATGATGAAAATATCACCAAAAAAATGGCATAGGCTTTGTAACACGAATCGTACAGTTGATGAGAAAAGCCACTAGGAGGACGAGGATAGAAGCCAAAAGTGAGATGACCATCAAAACCTCACCGAAAAAATCACATATGATTTGTCACCTGGAGACATCCCCTACGAACTATCCGAATCATTTTACAAAGGCATGTGTAATACATGCATATATTCCACTATGTATGTTCGAGTCTCAGGAAACTAAAAAGTAATTAGAAAACTATGTTATCTCTATTAATTTAATTAAACACAAGTTATAACTAAATATGTTCAACTGCCATGTTCCTATCATGCTACAAACCACAACATACATAGGTCCTCTATGGCCAATTTCTCAAACCAGATCTTGTGAGCATAATGCAATAGTGACAAGTGACACTCATCCTTTTCATTAATTAAGGTTCAATCAATCAGTAGATGAAAATTGATTTAGTTTCTCATGTTCTAGGGTTACCACCTAGTACATTTGATAAATATCCAAACCCAAGTTCTGAATTCACTCACAGTTTTTTGGTGACCCATCATCTGAGCACGATCGACATATTCAACATGACTCTACAAGCTGCAAGACCAAGTGAGGATGTTCTAAATTTTTTATTTTTCAAGACATGTTTGTGAGAACGTAAGGTGTGCCTACTTACTTTCATTTTCTTTTCAAAGGACTTATATGTAACATCCCAGTTTTAACCCTTATGAACTATAATTTCTTATGTAATGGTGACTTAGGCTTGTGAGCCAGTAAAGTCAAAAAGGGGCTAGAGTTCCTAGGAAATGTAATACTTCATATACATTAATAAAAAATACATTGTTGGTTGCAAGATGAACAAGGACAAAAGAGATAGAAGGATATGATTCCACAAGAGAGGGGGGGCTTGAGGGGATAAGAATTATTATTATTATTTTTATTTATCATAATTGATTTTATGGAGAAAAGTGGTTACATGGGATTCTTGGGGAAGGCCATGTGGTTCTTCGTTCCTATGATCATATAACCATCCCTTGGGGGTTGTTTTGGTGCACTTCTTCTCCCTGGTTCTTCTTATTCTTCATTTTCCTTCACTTAGGCTGAATTCATGTGCTCTTGGTATGATCATGGATACAAATGGATGCATGAGGGTGGATTTAGGTGAATTTCGAGGTCAATATTCCCCTAATTGGGTGCTCTTCCCCTAGAAGAGGATAGAAATTGTTGAATGGATATAATATTTTACTGATCATTATAAGAGGGAATGGTTGCCCGTGTGCATGAGCTTGATGGCAGTTTGGATAGAAATGTCCATAGTTGAAAATACTTGAAGTTTCCAGTAGGGATATTTACTGACAAATAACATTAGAGCCCTACAGATTAATGGAACAACCTCAGGGACCGCATGGAAGATAAAGGTGGTCATTTCTTTGGGTTGTGCAGGATGAGGGGGAAAGAGAGCTAGAAATTACAATTTTCTATGAGGTTGGGAAACCTAAGAGCCAGTTACCCAACTGTTGTGTGTTTTTAGATTTGACCTAGGACATGTCCTTGTGAATTCATATCCCTAGCTTGGGGGTGACCTATTGTTGAGAGTAAATGAACAACAATGTCTATGGTTGGGAGGAACTTCCTTGGTCTGCATCCAGTTCGTCAATGTTTACTTGAAAGATAAGTTCTCTCTATATTCTATGTATAATTTTATTTCGTTGTGTATTTAATTATCTACGAGATATGCATTTTTAATGTTCAGGTCTGTTGATTATTTGTTGTGCATGGAATTATTCTTACTTCTGTATGTTGTAGCCTAAATCTTGATTAATGCATGTGGTTTATTCCTACTTCATTTCATATTAAATGTTGTTAGAATTTGAACTAAAATCAAAGAACTAATTCTTGGGACTGCAACGTGCCTCGCCTATTGGTGGTCGGGTGTTTTGCAACCTATTTAAGCTCAGCTTGTGGGTGGATGGGTATGTTACAGATTGGTATCAGAGCTACGGGTTGAGACATTGCGTCAAAATGGGATGGATCCATTAGAAAATATATTGTTGTTGAGATCGAGGTAGGACCTTGAAGTCATGAGGCTCAGAAGGAATGGAATTCTAGAGTCTCATAGAAGCCAGAGTGTCAGAGATGCTTAGTAAGGGATTGAAGGATTGTTACTGTCCATTTTGAATTTGGGAATGATCGCCACTATGGGAGCAAGTTTAGATTTGGATCGTTGTATATTTTCAGGAGAAGACAGATCCTTCACAGTCGTTAGATATAGAGAAGGTACTAGCTTGTTAAGCACCAGAGTCTTTCTGACTTTGTTGATTCAAAAAAATTTAAGTCTTTGATGAAAAGGAGGTAAAATCATCGAAGCTCCAAAGTCTCGAAGTGAATCTATGATGTAGATCACTGGAAGGAGTACTTGAACATTGGATTTTTCTAAGGACATATCTGGGTCGTAGGATAAGGAATAAATCAAGAGGTGAGGCACAGTGGAGAAGATCAATCCCCATCTGTCAAATTTGTGCAGGGGCGAGCCTGAGTCATAGATATCACGACAATTCAGAGCTTCGCACTCTGGGAGAAAAGAGTCCTTAAGCTTCCAGGAAGAATATCTCTTGAAGTTCCGAACTCCGGATAAAATCATGATCATTTGTTGTCTAGGACACATGTCTAAAAATTATCAACTATTCGACATTCGAGAGTTTCAGGCCCTTTGTCACTTGGAGAAGTTTTCTCCAAAGTTCTGAAGTCCAGAGTCAATCCCGAATGTTCGTGGTTAAGGGACACATGTCTTCATATTAGTGATTGTTTGAAAGTTCGACATTGGAAGGAATTCTTGGATGGAGTTGAAAAATCCTCTGAGGCCCGAAGCCTCAAAGTGTCGGAGTCCCGAAACTATGAAGAAGCATAGTTCAGAAGTTCGTCGATTCGAGAGATTTGTACTATTATGTGGTGAATTCCCCCGAAGCTCGAAGTCTTGAAGCTTGAGAAAGAGAAAGATCGGGAGTCCAATAGTTCGACATTCGAGAGTTTTGAGATGTATGGTAGAAGAAACTTCTAAATCCCAAAGTAGCTGAAGTCGAGGAGTGCCAGAGTGATGTGGCATGCCGACGTCACCAACGGTGACTTGGACCCACTTCATGCATGCCATATTTCATTTTGGTTTATGAAATTCATAGACCCTTTGTTCCAGTTATAACTTGACACATGTCACCCATAGGATGAGCAATGTGTCATCTCCATGTTTTTCACCACATATCACCCCCCTCGGATGCATAGTTGTTGATGAGACTCTGGAAGTTCGAAGGTTCGACATTTGGGGATAAGGGAGTATGTCATTGTGAGAACCTACAAAGATACAGAGCATTAGAGTAAGAATACTCTGAAGATCGTCACCAGGAGTTCTCCAGTTCGACGTTCAGAGGGAATTTTTTTCAGTATAGGAGGAGCCTCTGAAGAACGAAGTTTCAAAATTCTTAAATATGTAAGGATCGTCAATCTCAATGTTTTATTAAGTCATGAACATTGATCTCATTGAACCCTCCAGATTGGATGGGACCGTCTAGTTGACGGGATATCAAATCTCAACATAAGGTAAAGGGGTTGTTTAGAGGCGTGAAGGGCCTAGAAGTGAATAAGCCCTCGGACATTATAATTGAACGAGGTCATGTGTAAATAATAAAGAGAAAAGTGTTAGAGGAAGGAACTAAACAATTTAATAATCCCTTTTTTTCAAGTTGTGGTCACATGGAAATTGGATTGAAGGAAGAGCTTGTGAAAAATTCGGATTTTGTACTAGTTTAAAGTGGACTGTGGAATTTTTTCGAAAAAAAACTATTGCAAAACAACAGAAAAATGGTAGAAAGTGGTTTTTTGCAGGGAGCCCTAACTTTCAGTGAAAATATCGAATTGGGGGAAAGATTAAAATCATTGGGAAGTTGAGTCAGAGGAGAATGACCTTGAATCATTCTATTTTTGGATAACTTTTATAACTGACATAATTTTCTTCATAAATTAAAAAAAAGGTACCTGTAAAATTAATTGACAATTTTGTATAATATGTATAATTCTAACCAGATGACTGCTTTCATATTTTGGTAGGATTTGAGGTATAATCAGATCAATTCCAATATAGGATTAGATGTTAGGGTCATGGAAACATGACAGAGCTTGCAGGAGTTGGATGAGGCAATAAAGAGATACAGAGAAAGTAATGAAAGGTGGACAAAGAAATCAAGAATAATGGAAAAAAAATATTAGTCAACAACCCTAGAATCTAAATAAACTGCAGGTACAAAAAAGGAAAGAATCCTCACATAGGATATGAAGCTAGCAGGTGAATAATGTCATTAATGGGGATAGAAAGGAAAATTAAGGCTCCATAGCCTTGAAGGTAGAGATGTGTAGACAGTTGCAAGATTAAAGTGGAAGAAAACAAAGAGCTTAAGAGGTGGCATGTGAATAATCTCTAGGTGTCAAGCATAAGAGTTCTACAAAAGTGTTTGTTAGATATGACTTCTCTGTTTGTCTAAAATTACTCACTGAAATAAATCCACTTCTGATATCAAAGTTCACAGTGGAAGAAGGATGCTAATGCAGAGAAATAAGAATGATCTTTCACTTGAAAAGTGTCACTGAATGAAAATGGACTTCCATTTGGGAATTGTATTAAGTGTGAAAGGTATGGTTTCATAGGGAAATTTTAATGAAGTAAGCTAATGGAGAACTAGGAGTAACAATGTTTGATTCAAGAATATTGGAGTAAAGTGATGGAATGTTTGAGCTACTTCATTCCAGGGTACTAAAATGTCTCATAAAGGTAAGTTGGGAATGAATACCCAAGGTAAGTTGTTGCAATTTGAGTAAACTAGTTGGATTACAGAATGACCAAGTGGAACTTGGAGGGAAAGTATTTATATGAGGGAACAATAGTGTCGATGAGTAGAATGGGAGCACACAAGGCAACAAGGATCTGAAGGAGTTGAAGGACAACCAACTACAACATAAATAGATAAATAAATAAGTGAATTAAAATAGAAATCCACTAGAGTGCATGAGGCATACAATGGAGTTAAATTGCATATGCATTAGTATGCATGCTAACAATGAATTCTTGGTGCATAGGGATGTATAATTTTTCATATGTGTATAACATGATTGGATATGCATATAACATGCTTGCAAACTTAGAATAGTATATTATTATGAAATAATGTTTGAGCATGACTAATTATGGATTATGTATTCAAGGAAAATGATACAACAGGGTTAAATATGTGGATGTTGTTGTTGCTTATGATCTCCATCTAGGTGAAGACCTATGAGGGTGGAAGGAATAGTGATAAAAATGATGAAGGAGGAATTATGTGAGCTTCTACAAATATCAGTTGATTAGATAGAAACAAGTAGGTTGATAACGACCACGAAGGTATGCATTTAGTTTCTGTTAATGCATACATGTTGAAGGTGATTGAGGTAAGAATTCCCTCAATTAATTTTCAGTACTTAAATTGATATGTAATGGCCAAAGGCCCAGAGTATGTAATTTTTGTTGATGGTATAATGCATTTAGATAGTATATTGGATGCATATTATGTTATGATTTGTTATGGGATCATAACCAGGTTAATTCAAGAGACATACTCCTTCTATAACAATGAATATCCATAGATATAGTCACGTGTGGGAACATAATATGGTTGGATATGGAAGGGCTATAGCACTATGTGAGTGTTCAATGGTATCTACTGTATATCTAATGTTTGGATTGCAACCTCTTTGTCGACACTGAAGAGCACTTAAGGATTATATTCTTGGTGTTGTGTTTCAGATGAAAAGGAAGGCATCCAAATAGTTAGGCAAGAAATAGGAAGTCTATGGATGATGTGTTGAGTTGTTGGCCAGACCTTCCAACTCATCACGGTGGAATTCATGACATAGTTATGTGGTATTATGTAGTCAATGAAAGGATGCATTGTCTAGTTGTGGCCATGTCTATTGACACATTGATTGTTATTTTATTTAGTAATTAATTGTTGCATTATGAAAGGCATGTGGTGCTAAAAGTAAATAATGATGTATATATGCATTATATTTAATATGAATACTAGATGAAAGTGATTGGATTGTTGTTGTTACAACTCCAAGATCGATTTTTGGAGCTATTAAAAATGTTACAAGTGATATTATAGGAATTATTGAATGCAATGGGGTGAATGCATGTATACATTATATAACATAGAAATGATTATGCTGACATTTGAAAGGATGTGACCATTGATAATGCATGAAGTTGAAAACACTTCAGGAACTATTAGATATTACAACAAGAAAGTTGCAGGTTAAAGAAGCTACCTAATGATAAATTACATAAAAGATCTATTGGATAGAAGAAATAAAGTAGTGGATGATAATACATGTGTATGTAATGATGAGATCATTCCAATTGATAGTTGGATCAATGGAAGTAAATGACTTGGAGTTGTAAACAATTCTAAGATCACTTTGTGAATTGTTTTGAATTGTTACCATGAAAATATATATATATATCTTGTATGGGATATACTGATAGTTTTTTTGGGTGACTGTAAATTGAGGAAATTGTAGGTAGAATGGTATGGTATATGGAAGAAATGTAAACCCATAAAGAATACCAATTCCTATTAGTGCAGGAGCCAAACTATTATGAGAAGAAGCTCATGCTTGGAAATTCTATGTTTCCTATATAAAACAGTTTTGAGAGTTATAATTTAATAAATTACTGACAAATTATTTTGGTTGAATGTAAATTGAATAAATTGCTGGTAGGATGGTCTTGTATATGGCAGGGGTGTAATCCATATGGAAGAATGATATCTATAGTTGCAAAGCCAAACATTATGAGCATAAAGCTCATGCTTGGAAAATGTTGTTTTTCTGTATAAAACAAATTTGACATTTATGAATGAAAATGGTTATAATGATATCTCATGATGATTGTATGTGTATAATATAGATGAGATGTTCGATATGCTATATAGAAAGCATTGAAAAGGATATTATTGTGACATGGGAACCATGTGTCCCTATAAATATTGTTGCACGAGAAAGCCTTGGTCAGGAAAGATGTATTTCCTGAGGAACTGTATAGAAGAGAAAGGGATGTCTGATCTTACACGACAACCTCATTAGGATACAAATCCTCCTTCATTTTTTTAGAGGTGGTACTCCTCTATTCAAAATTTTTAAAATGTGGGAATTTTATAGAAGTTCTTCAAAGGAAAGTAAAAATGAATAAAAAAAGAAAAATAAAGTTCTGGAGAATGGACCAGGAATCACATAAATTCATACATTTAAAGAAAATAAACAAAATTTCCTCACATCCATCATAATAGGGATAAATATTTCTGATCACATAAAAAATTAAAAGAAAATGATCTGCATGCATAAGAGAACTTGGACAGAGTGATACTTGGGAATATCAAATTAATATTATGATAGATCAACCTCAAATACTTTACATTCAGAAAAACGGAGTTACAAAGTACAATCGAGATTGTTCCCAAAATAGCTCTCTTGGAATTTCTAAAAAATATATAGTTCAATACATATTCTCTGAAATTAAAATGTCTTTGTCACAATGAATGGGATTGGGGCTCCCACGGATCTTAAATAAAATATGTATAAGAATGAAGTTCATAGAAAGAATAAATCGGGCGGTGGAAGACAACAAGACATGATAAGAATAAAAATGAAATTATCAGTGTTCAATTAAACCTTTCTATTTGAAGAGGTGGAGTAACTGGATGAAGAGATTGATAAAGACAGAAAGACATGATCATTATGAACTTAATATGATGGTATATCATGTTTGTCACTTGATCACTAATGTCTTTTTATGGCTTTCATCAGCAGTTACAGGAACCGTCTCAACCATCCTTTGCCCTTCATCAGTAAGTTTATCGACAACTTTTTTAAACCACTCCTCGTTGTATCTCTACATTGGCGCCACATTGATTTCATGCCATATTTTTATATTGAAGATCTCTCCTTCTGAGTCCCTTAGATCAATAGAAATATTCTGTAAATCTTCTTCAATATCTTGATTTTTAATCAAATAATCAACTAGACATTTTTCCATGTCGTCTTCACTATACTCAAGAATGTCATAGAATTTTTCAAACGATCACCATTTAAATATCTCAACTTGTTCACCAAATGATTTATTGGTTAGGAAAAACAATTTGAGTATCAATTTGGGTTCTTGGACCTCATTGGTGCTCCCAGCTAGATCTATCTCTGTCAATTTTTTGAATAATTCTTCTCTCCTGGTTATGGCCTGTTGCATGCTTGGACAATAATATTCAGGTTTTTAACCTTTTCCTTCCAACATGAGTTTAGTTCTTTTATCTAGTTCAGAGAAGAGATATCCTCCTCTCTTCTTCTAAAATCTGTCATATTGGTAACTTTAAAACCAAATGGTACAATCACATCGAGGTAAAAACCTTCCTCATTTTTCAAATTTCCTTGTAAATATTCATGAAAAGCGTGCTCTATCATTCCTAAAGAGACCATGATCTTTGAAATCTACCAAGACTCTGTAATTAATTCCATTATTTTCTTGATTTGATTCTCCACATATCCCCAGGATGATGTGAGAAGGATTTTCTATCCTTTTAATTTTGTTGCAGATGTGGTAGGCTTGATCATTGCTAAAGGACTAGCAAGTACTGGAAGAGGCATCAAAGTTTCTTCCAATTCTTTGATTCTCTCCTTTAACCTAAAATTATCTTCTTCAAGGCCTACAAATAGAATTATCTAGAGCATCTCCAGTTGGTCCTTGAATTTGGGAAATTTGGGAAGGTCATATGTTCCACAGGTTAATCTTTGAACAAGATTTCCCCTTTTTATTCTTTACACCTCGTTTCTCAATAATCAAATTTTTGGACTCGCTGTAAAACATAATGCTCCGAAATACAAAATACTCTTCTTCATCAAAGGTTTCTCTCTCAATTATTTCCATTTGAGTATTCTGGTGAGAAATGTTCTCTAGTTGGTAAACATTGGAGAACACTTTTTTGATGTCAATTTTGAGTTCCATATCCTTGAGGGAGAGGTTGTGGATGCCTCTTTCACCTCGAGGCCCCTCCTCTTCTTGCACAATATTTTTTCTTTTCTTCCTCAAGGGAAGTTTGTGAGAACTTTCAATTTTTCCTGAAGGAGGGTTCTTATCTCCTCCTTCGCCTAAAGAACTATGGGTTACTTTCTTAATTTGGTGGGCCATTGGAGTGTTTCTCTGAGATGTTTTACTCTTTGGAGTGACATTCGGGGATTGTGAACTTTTCTCACCCGAATATTTTCCTCTCTTATTGTATGAATCATTGGTGTTGAGTATCATTTCCAAGTCGTCAGTGTCATGAAAAGGAGTTCCTGAGACATTATCTCCATCTTCATTTAGAATAGAATTAATGAAAGAATTACTGAAACCAACACACAATGGATATTCTACAAAAATTATGCTAGGGTCAAACCCTTTTACTCTTTCAACATATTTTAGATTGAGGTTGTGGAAGTGGCTCAGGAATTCATCGATCTTGTTCATATTTTTGAATACAAGTACTCAACTTTTCAAGGCATAGGTATGAATTGATATTTTCTCTTTTCATGGAAAAAATGCAACCAATAGTTGCACTGGGTTGCTATTTCAACAACAACCATTTTGTGAGATATGTGGCACGGAACGAAGGAATGATTTTCATTGGAACCAAAAATCCTTATAACGTTATAATTCTCCATTTGTTCTAGTGTCCCCTTCCTATCCATGAACTTACTCGCTTGGTCAAACATCTGGGGACTGTCCTTCCAAACAACAAGTCTTTAAAAACTGAGACAAAATCATTAAAAACTTCATAAAAATGTTGGGAGGCCTTGTGCCTCCATAAAGTTTGATACCAAAAGGTTACTGGGTCAAATTCGCAGTTTACCTTCTTACACATAGATATTCTCGGGAAATGATAGCAATGTGCTATCGCGAAAACCAAATAAAATGACATAAAAAATTTCTTCTCCTTCTTGTATTGCGACAACTGGGAAGAGATTTCAATGGAAATAAACTTACCCCAAACGAATATGGATTTTTCTTTGACCTTAAAATATAGAATGTAAATAATCATTTGAGAGATGTTGGTTGTAGTTTCTTGTCCTGTTATCCTCATGAAAAACCATGAAATTTCCTGGAAGGAATTTTTAAATGAGCCAACCTACAATGTCATGATGTCCATAGGGATGAGCGTTGTGTTCTCTGGGAATTTAGGTAAGAGGTCCAATCGATTGTCATGATTTTTTAAGAAATCATTGCAATCTTCTCCCTTGAAGGTTAGCGTTGGCTCAGGAAGTCTCAACATATTACGAAATACCTAGCGATAGAGAGACATGGGAATGGTCCCACAAATAAATAATCCTCTAGCTTAGAATATATTTCTCAGTGCACCAAGTGACCAACTCTTTAAAATAAAATACTTGTAGGACAAAAACTATGCGTGTAATTCTAGATGTCCATAATACTTCCTTCTGGGCAAAAGGGGATGAGTAGTAGGAATATGCTCTGGACCACTGAAAAATCTGGTCCTCGCACCCAAAAATATTTAATGTATCTCCACAGAACTATTGTCGAGTTTCTTCCATAAGTTGGTGAGAATGTTCCCTTTCTCCTGATTATTTTTCAAAATGAATGTTGGAGGGGGATAATATAATCCTCTCTAAATCTTTCTTTAATGTGTTTTAATAGGAGATCTCCTCAATCCTTCCACTTGTTAATGAAAATCCTTTCAAACACGTATGATAAGTTATTAGCATTAAAAGCATAGTAATTGTGCATTAGGAAGGCTGCAAGTGTGGCGGGGATGGATGAGAGAAAAATATGATTTGATATTTTTCTGAACCTGGGAACCCGCAAACCTGGGAGTCCGTGACGGTATGAGATGCGAAATTGGATAAGTATAGAATGACGCGACATTTAGACAAACTCATCATAAGCAGAATGAGACTTGGAAGTTTGGGGAGTGTGGGAATCAAAATGTAGATCATAGAAATTTTTAGTGCAATGTGTATATCATGGAACATGGGAGCATGAGAGTTCGATCCCACCAACCTAGGAACCTGCGATTGTATAATTGGCTAAGTATGGATCAACACATCGATTGGTCGGACTTGTGATGTGAAGTTATAAATGGACACAAGAAACCGTAAGTCCGCCAACCCAGGAACTTGGAGTTTGGAAAATGCAACTAAGTGTAGAAACAGAAAGGGATAGTAGGAGGGGAAAAGGAAAAAGGAAAAAAATGGGTAAGTATAGAAGAGGGAAAAAAAAGGAAAAAAAGAACTTGGGAAAATAGAAAATGGGAGGGAAATTTCGGAAGCAGGAAATGACCTCAACAATAGGCTCCAATTGTGGGATGATGACCCCCTGTGGGTTGCCAAGAATCCATAATCTCTCATGACCAGGTTCTTATTCCCATTGGGCTATGGATTCAAATTAAGAATATACAAAGTAAAAATAAAATTATGTACAATGAGAATGAAAAAGTGTTAGGAGAATAAACCTTTCATATGTTCCTCCTTCATAGGAAACATTAACCTTTTTTCTTTCTTTTCTTGGAGAATATATGAGTTGACTCACAATATCCTTTCGATGACATAGGGTCTGATCGAGAGTTCTTCAAACTTTGTATGCATGGATGGCTTCTCCTTGGATTTGTTCCAAATAAGTACCAACTCTCCCTTCTTAATGTTCTTCATAGTTGTTCTTTGACCAAAATATCTCTTGACACTTTGCTGCATATGAGAAGTTTGATTCAGGGCCCTACTTTGTTCCTCTTCCAAATTCAACAATTGATTGATCCTTTTCTAGATAGGTGAAGTGTCTTATGTATCCTTAGTATTAATGATGGAGATCAATGAATTAACCTCTAGGCTAATCAACATTTTTCCTCTTTCCTATAAACTAATAGATACAGAGACATCTCGATGTTATCCTTTGGGGTTTTCATTCTTTCCCATAATTCTTTTGTCAGCTTCATATGCTAATTCCTCTCATTACTATCAACAATTTTCTTCAATATTTGAAAAAGTGTTTTTTTCGTGGATTCAACAAGGACATTTCCTTTTGGGTAATAATTTGATGATTGACCCATGATGATCCCACATTTTCTGCAAAACTCCATGAACTTTGACCCAATGAATATCGAACCATTGTCTGTGATAAATTTATCAGGGACACCAAACCTTGATAGAATGTTGTCCTTGAGGAATCTAATCAATTCTTCAGCGTCAAAGTTCTTTAGCGCCACCGCTTCTGGCAATTTCATGAAATAATCGGTAGCTTTCATAATTTACATATTTCCCTGGGTAGATTTCATATTAATTGGCCCAACAACATAAATTCCCCACTGGGAAAATGGTTGTTCCACTACAATTGGATGTAGAGGCATGACAACTTTCTTCATTTTTTCTGAAAACTGTTGACATAAAAAACATCTTCTTATTGAGGCATACGAATCCCTAAAGATTGACAGCTAGTAAAATCCTGCTCTAATTATTTTGTGGGAAGTTACAGTAGGTGAAAAGTGTCTACCGCATATTCCCTCATGGAATTATTTGATCAGTCCTTGAGATTTATTCTCATCGACGCACCTCAGCATTATGCCATCAATATTTCTTCTAAAAAGTATTTCATTAATCAACACATATTGGTTAGCCTTCATCTTGAGTGTCCTTTTCTCCTTAGGACTCATTGTAATCGAGAGTTTCCTAGACATTGAATAGAATATGATATCTCTGTACCATTCTGAATCAACTATTGGTTCCCCAATTGAGATTGAAATCATCCCACTGACCAAGTCCCCATTCACAATAAGCTTTCATAAACCTTTTCCTTTTATTTTGTTTAAAGGTTTAATCTCGATATCATACTCTTGAATTTCCGCTAACCAGTTAGCCCATTTCCCTTCTCTCAATTGTTGATTTAGAAGCATCTTCACTGGTGACGAGGGAACATAAGATATAACATGGGAGTTTAATATATACGTCTAAAAGTGTGCCACAACTTTTATAAGAGCCAAATCCTGTTTCTCAAATTTTGAATACCTCAAATCAAGTTCGTGTAGGGTTTTTCTCATAAAGCTTATCGTGAGTTCTTCTTTGTTTCTATTTTTCTGAGTGAGGACTCATGCACAAACTTCATCTCTATCAAATGAATAGATAATAAAATATCTCTAAAAGTCTGGACTAATGAGAATGGGAGTGGTGGTGATTTCCCCTTCGATGTTGTTGAACGTTTCCTGAGTATCTGTTGTCCACTTGAATCTTTGCTCTTTTTTTAGCAACAAATTGATAGGTTTTATGATGCTTGCCTAATCAGGAACAAATCTTCAAACATAATTGATTTTCCCGAAGAATGATTGGAATCCCTTCTTGGATGTCGGGGGTTTGAGTTCATTAATTGATTTAACTCTATATGGATATATGTAAATCCCTTCCTTGCATAAAATGTGGCCCAACAACTTTCCTTGAGTCACAACAAACAAGCATTTCTTTGGGTTTAGAGAAACACTGTATAATCTACATGTTTCAAAGACTTTTCTTAAATTATGGATGTTATCCTCCCTTTTGTTTGAATTCGTTGTAATTCATGTTGATATTCATCCATAAACTTTCCTATAAATCTATTGAATGCATGATACATGGCCCTTTGGAACGTGGCTCCAACATTATTCAAACCAAAAGGAATTCTAGCATATGCATATGTTTCCCATGGTGTGATAATTTTTTTCTTTATTCTACCTTCCTTAGCTACTAAAATCTGATTATATCAAGAGAAACCATCCAACATATACATGCAGATTGATCCAATAACTTGTTGTAGCAAAAACTCCATGTTGGGAAATGGAAAATTATCTTTTATGCTAGCTTTGTTAGGATCTATGAAGTCAACACACATTCATATTTCCTTGATATTATTCCTGACAATCATTCGATTTGAAAGACAATCTGAATGTCTTATGGGATATATTATCCCTACCTTCTTCAACTTCTCCAACTCAATTTTTACCAGAGGTTTCAGCTTGGGATTCATCATTCTTATTTTTTGTTTCACCAGTTTGGCTTCTTCCTTGAAAGGAATGATATGATGGAATATAGTTTTATCATAGGCCTTCAAATGATAATAGGTCCAATAGAATACATCAATATATTCTTTGAATAAGGAAACATATTGATCAACCTCTTCAGGGGTGCAATCAACTCCCAAATTGACATATTTCGCAGACTGGTCTATTCCAATATTGACTTTTCTTGCTTCTTGCACCTTTTGAACTAAAACCTCTTCAAGAAGGTTCTTGGCATAATCATCTTTTGTAAAAAAATATTCAACTTGTATGCAGTCTTTCAAGACAACGATCGAGCTATCATATAATCCATCATCATTGTTTAACAAAAACTTTTCCAATTATACGGATGGACGAAAGGCTCTTTCTACCTGGAAAGACGTTTTGCTTAGGACATCATCTGGGTTTCATAATGAGGCTGCCCAGGCTAGTGAATCAGACTTGTGATTCTTTTCCCTTGGATTAACCTTGTGATACTAGAAGGTTATTGGGTCGAATTCATTGCTTACCTTCTTACCTAGATAATATCGGGAACTAACAACAATGTGCTATCACAAAAACCAAATAAGATGACATAAATAATTTCTTCTCCTTCTTGTACTGTGACAATTGGGAATATATTTGAATAGAAATCAACTTAACTCAATGGAATATGGCTTGTTCTTTGACCGTAAAATATAGAATGTAAAGAATCATCCGGGAGATGACCACTCTAGTTTCTTGTCCTATTATCCTCGTGAAAATCCATGCAATTTCCTCGAAGGAATTTTTAAATGAGCCAACCTACAATATCTTGATGTCCTTGGGGATGACCACTGGGTTCTCCTAGGAATTAAGGTAAGAGGTGCAATACATTGTTTGGATTCTTTAATAACTCCCTGTAATCTTCTCCCTTGAAGGTGAGCATTGGATCGTGAGAGACATGGGAATGTTACCACAACTGAATAATCCTATGGCTTGGAATATATCTCTCAGTGCACTAGGTGACCAACTCCTTACAATCAAAGACTTCTAGGACACAACCTAGGCGTGCAATTCTAGACATCTAGATTACTTCCTTCTGGGAAGAAGTACATGAGTAGTAGGAATATGCTCTAGACCATTGAAAACTCTGGTCCTCGCGCCCAAAAATATTCAATGTATCTCCACAAAACTATTGTCAAGTTTCTCCCATAAGTTGGTGAGAATGTTCCCTTTCTCCAGATTATGTTCAAAATGAACGCTAGAGGGGGATAATATAATCCTCTGTAAATCATGCTTTACTGCATTTTAATAAGAGATCTCCTCGAGCCTTTCTCTTATTAATGAAAATCCTTTTGAACCTATATGGTAAGTGATTAGCCTTAAAAGCATAGTAAATGTGAATTGGGAAAGGTGCGAGGGTGGTGGGGATAGATGGGAGAAAAATATGATTTGATATTTTTGTGAGACCAGGAACATGTGAACCCGCGAGTCCGTGATAATATGAGGTGAAAATTTGGATAGGTATAGAATGGAGCGGTGGTTGGACAGAATCATCGTAAGAGGAATGAGACTTGGAATTTCGGGGAGTCTGGTGATCAAAATGTAAATCACAAAATGTTTTGGTGCAATGTGTATATCATGGAACATGGGAGTAGGAGAGTTCGATCCCTCCAACCCGGTAACCCACGATCATAGAATTGGATAAGTATGGAACAACATAACGATCGGTCATACTTGTGATGTGAAGATATAAATGGAGATGAGAAAACGCAAGTCCTACAATCCGGGAGCCCACGTTCTGAAAAATGCGACTAAGCGTAGAACAAGAAAGGGATAGTAGGAGGGAAAAACAAAAAAGGAAAAAAAAGGGGTAATTATAGAACACGGAAAAGAAAGGAAAAAAATAATTCGGGAAAATAGAAAAGGTGAGGGAAATTTCGAAAGTGGGAAATGACCTCAACAATTATGAAAAATAAATAAAAAATATGCACAACTTCTGAATTGACATGCTCGTTGATTTGAAATGTTTTAGGAAAACTATGAATGTTGAGGATATAGAAAAAAAATAGACTATGAGTGAAAATAAGAAAGTGATGTTGGAGAAACCGAATGACAAGGGCATAGAATGAAGAAATTCCAATGGACTTGTTGCAGCTAGAGTTATGGAAGCCACAACTATGAAATTTCCTGGTCGACTACACTAGAGATATGGAGAGAAGTGGAACAACTTGAGGGACTACATGGCATATAAAGGGGTTCATTTCTTTGGGTTGTGCAGGGATGAGAGGGAAGGAGATCTTGCTGGTTGGAACTGCTACCAAATATATAAATTATGGAAATCATTATACATGTTTTGGGTAAGAATGCCTATGTATGCATGCTTAATTTTAGGCTAGAGTTCCCATGTATATAAGAGTTGGTTGGATTTCCTACATGGATTAAGGCCAAAGATCCTTGACTTGTTATGTTAGTAACATTGGAATGGTGTTGTGCACTAAGGAGAGTGCCAAAATAAAGGAAGAAGAATGTAACATCCCAGGTTTAAACCTTATGAACTATAATGTATTATGTAATTGTGACTTAGGCTGGTGAGCCGGTAAAGTAAAAAAGGGGCCAACGTACCTAGGAAATGTAATACTTCACATACATTAATAAAAAAATACACCGCTGGATGAAAGAAAAACAAGGACAAAAGAGATAGGGGGCTATAATTCCATGCGAGAGGGGGGCTTGAGGGGAAAAGTCTTTTTATTTACCATAATTGATTTTATGGAGAAACATTGTTACATTGAATTATTGGTGAAGGCCATGTGGTTCTTGGTTCTTTTAATAATATAAACATCCCTTAGGGGATGCTTTGGTGCGCTTCTTCTACCTGGTTGTTCTTATTCTTCCTTTTCCTTCACTCGGGATGAATTCATGTTCTCTTGGTATGAGCATGGATACGAACAACTCCAGGAGGGTGGATTTGGGTGAAGTTGCGGGTCGCTCTTCCCCTTGAAGAGGAGAACCATTGTTGAATCATTGCAATATTTTATTGATCATTCCAGGAGGGAATGGATGCTCGTATGCATGAGCTTGATGGAAGTTCAGATAGAATTTTCCACAACTGAGAATCCTTGGAGTTTGTAGTAGGGATATTTCCTGGCTAGTATCACCGAAGCCCTAGAGAGAAATGGAACAACCTCAGGGACTACATGGCAGATAAAGGTGTTCATTTATTTCGGTTGAGAAGGCTAAGGGGGAAAGAGAGATGGAAATTAGGATCTCTTGTGAGGTTGGGAAACCTAAGAGCTAGTTAGGCAAGTGTTGTGTGTTTTTAGATTTGGCCGGGAAACCTAAGAGCTAGTTAGGCAAGTGTTGTGTGTTTTTAGATTTGGCCTAGACCCATCCTTGTGGATTCATAAACCTGGCTGAGTTACCGTGATTTTTGAGAGTAAATGAACATCAATGTCCATGGTTGGGAGGAACGCCCTTTGTATGTAGCTAGTTGGTGAATGTTTCACTTGAAACATAAGTGCTCTTTGTGTTCTTTGTATAATGTTAATACAATATATATTTAATTATCTCCGAGATATGCATTTTTAATGTGCATGTCTGTTGATTATTTGTTCTGCATGGCACGTTTCTTACTTATGTATGTTGTATCTTGGATCTTGATTAATGCATGTGGTTTATTCGTATTTGATTTCATATTAAATGTTGTTAGAATTTGAACTCAGATAAAAAAACTGAGTCTTGGGACTGCATCGTGCCCCGCATGCTGCTGGTTGGGTGTGTTGTAACATGTTTAATTGGTGTATGACAGCCTGTGGGTGGTTGGGTACATTACATTGGAAGAAGAAGTTATTCTCCCTCAATTAGAAGGACCACCCTTATCATCAAGAAGGGGAAAGCGAGAACCATCATTTTTTTTATCTGGAGCCTTAGGGAGGGTGCTTTTTTTTCTCTTTTTACTAATTGGAGAGGGTGGAGGTGAAGGGGCATGGGAATACATGCCTTTGCATATATATAATATTAATATTATAAGAACATTATTGAATAAGGATATTTCTGAGCTCAAAATTGTAGAATCATGGAGTCTTTATCCAACCCTTGAATGATCTCAGAGCAAACTTCCGATGTGAGTATCTATATCCATCAAAAAAATAAAATGCATGGCTTCATACGTGTGTTATTTGTGCCTATTAAATGTTTTGTAGTGATTGAAATGGGAGCTTATCTCCCTAGAAGGTTCACACCATGATGTAGATATATGTATCTATCTCATCAAATACCATACCTATTGCGGTTCCTCTACCTATCATTTCATCTTTAAGTATAGTAGCTACAAGTATGGTTATGTTGCTAGCAAGTTATTGTGTTTCACAGACTCTTCCTCTGGCCATTATTGATGAATTACTTTCTTTGTCAAAGGCGCTTACCACCTCAACAACTCTTCCTCCAACTACAAAAAATAATTTTGGGGTACTCTCTTTGTTGAGTATCCATGTGAAGCCAACTGGATCTCCCAATGTAGGATCAATTATGAGCTTCAACATGAGAAATATGAAAATTCTAGGATTAAACCACAATCAATGACCTATTTTGAGAAGGAAATAATACACTATATAATTTCAAAAAAGAGAAGGAGAGAGAAAATATAATCAATATTCACACATAAGAGTCTAAAAAACAAACTCTAATCACAATGTATTAATCCTTGATAATGAGTACAATATATAGGACTCTCCACATGAGTAATTCGCACTAAGTTGGTATCTCCATGTGCATGCTCAAGTAAAAATAATAACTTTTCCCAATAGAAACAATTAACTAAAGTCAAATGTTGCTAATAATAAGAAAAGGTAAAAAATATAGGTGTCAACTCAGTGAGAACTCAACATGCAGTCAACATGCATTCCATAATAGAAAATATATCCTAGAATAAGACTAGAGTCCAAAAATGGAACTAAAGTCCTAACTGAGTGATAATTTGGTAATTATGCAAAGTCACTAAATAAGTGAAGTGATTTAACTCTAATTATTAGATGGGTAATGCACACTTCCTTAAGAGGATAATATTATTACTAAAGTGCACTCTATAACCATGAAATAGGAAATATCTCATAAAATTAAGGAAATAGGAATTATCTCCTAAAAATAGGAATTTTCCTAATGGTGGATAAAAAATAGGAATTGGCCTAATGGTAGCTAAAAAACAAGAATTTTCCTAATTTTGGTTTATGAGCTCATGGTTTTTTAAACCCATCATATTTTCTCATCGTATTACATATAGGAATCCACCAACTAAAAATAGACCTGCTATAAATAAACATGCTATAAATAGTAGTCCTCCTAAATAGTAGGAAAAGTGGAAAAAATGAGTATGCCACTAAGTATGTAGTTGATCATGTATCCAAAAAAAACCCATGAAAAAAAATTAGGTTGTGCACAATGATGAGTCCCAACAATATGAATCCATGTCAAGTACACATGTACAAGTATATATGCATAATAACTCAACAAAAGTGAGGTAAAGAAGGAAAAACTAGTGGGAACAACTCCCCCCCTCAAAATATGTTTCTAACAAGAAAATAATTCTAACATGTTCAATTGATAAGCTAATGTATCCCTCACTCCTAGAATTTCCCTCAATGAGACAAAATTTTGTTCGGTGAAATGCTTTGTGAATATGTCTTCCACCTACTATGAAGATGGAAAAAAGTGCATATCAATGACTCCATCATGAATTTTTTCTCGAATAAAGTGCATATGAAACTCTATGTGTTTGGTTTGTTTCCTCTGAACTAGGTCTCTACACAACTTAAGAGTACTCTTAATGTCACAACATATAATGATCAGATGATGAAAATGAACTCCCAACTCTGTAAGAAAGTGTGCAACCAAATATCATGAGCAGTAACATTCATTGCACCCATGTGCTCTTCCTCTATTGATGATAAGGCAATTGTTGATTTCTTCTTGCTTGACCAATAGATAGGTCTTGATCCAAGGTATAAGATATATCCTGAAGTGGATTTTCGATAAGTTTTATCTCTAGCCCAATCTAACTTTGTGTAACCAACAAGTTCCAAGCAAGATCCTGCAACATACTATATACCAAAATTAGAAGTCCCCTTGATATATATAAGAATCTTCTTTGTTTCCTTCCAATGAAGCTCACGAGGCTCATGCATGTACCTATAAACTGATCAAACTACATAATAGATGTTTGGTCGAGAGTGTGTAAGGAAGAGAAGACTCCCCACCAATTGTCAATATCTAGTACAATCAAGCGAAGGCGATGCACCGACATCCTCTAGTATAACCCTTGACTAAAAGGGTGTTGGATATGGCTTTAAATATGTCATAGGAAACATATCAAGTAGATCTCTAACATACTTTGAATGATACATATTGATTCTTGAATCATTCTGGTTGATTTCAAGACCAAGAAATTAATGTCACAATTCCATATATGTCATAGAAAACCTGTCATGCAAAGCGGTCTTCACTATAAAAATGGAGGAGGTTGAGCTCCTTGTGATGAGTAAATCATCTACATATACAACTATCAGTAAAACTAAATCTGTTTTCCTCATTATAAACACATTAGGATATTATCTACATCAAAAAATACCTCTAGAGAGAATATAAAAGTCCATTTTAGCAAAACATGCCCGAGGTGCTTTATTGAGTTCGTACAATGACTTCCTCAACCTAAAAACTAATGATGGATCTTGAACATATCCATATGGATGCTCCACATATATCTCCTCATTAATATATCCATGTAAGAATGAAATCGTCACATCCATATCATGTACCTCCCACATTCTAGATGATGCAATAACTAGAGCTAACCTGATGGAATCAATCTTGGCAACTAGTGCAAAAGTCTCCTCATAGTCAATGCCTTGTACCTGTGAGAAACCTTTAGCTACTAACTGAGCCTTATAATTTGTAATGTATCCACAAAAATCCCTCTTTGTCTTGAAAATACACTTACATCTAACAAACTTCCTGTTGGAATCTAGAGGAACCAAATCCTATGTATTGCTCTCTATCAGGGAATTGTACTCCTATTTCATAGATTCCTCCAAATGGGGGTTTAATTTAGCCTATGCATAAGATTGAGGATACGATCTAACTACCACATAAAAATAAATAGGAATAAATTCCTCCAAAATAGTAAAATCTTGTAGACTCCACAAACTGAGATCTGGTTCTCCCTGGATCGGTAGGATCACCCACTACATCACCTACTTTCTGGAGATTCTAATGTTCCCATCCTGGTTGTTGATATGAACCTAAAAATTATTTATTTTCATAAAAAAGATACCAAATATAGCATATTTAGAAATCTTATCATAAATCTTATTCGAACGAGTCTCACGAAGTTCTAGAACTAGTGGTGGTGTAGATGGAGGTGTGGACTTCTTTGGAAGTACCTGTGAATTACCCTCTTCAAACATAACACTATTTTGAAGGAATAGTGTATCTAAAGTATTATATAATATACTGTATCCATTCAATCCATCTAAATATTGAACATAAATAAACTTGTTACTCTGAGCTTCCATAGATTTCCTCTTATCGGAAGGGATCCTATCCCATGCATAAGAACCAAAAATTCTAAAGTGAGTGAATATTGTTTCTTCCCACTCCAAACCTCATATGGAGTGGGTACCTTGATTGATTTATCATGAAATATATTCTAAATGTAGGAACACAGTTGATAGCTTCATCCCATAACTTCGGATGTAGTGGTCTAGATTGCAACATATGGTTGGCCATCTCTTTCAATGTCATGTTCTTTCTCTCCACTACCCCATTATGCTATGGAGTATGTGCAACTGTGTGTTTCAACTATACACTTGTTTCTAAACAAATATACTCAACATACTTATTCACATACTCTCCTCGATTTTCTGTACAAAGCTTCTTAATCATCTTCCTTCTTTTGTTCTCAACTAGATGCTTAAAATATTTAATACACTCAAAGACCTCATATTTTAACTGCAGAAAGTAGAACCATGTATATCACGAAAAATAATCAATGAAAGTAAGAACATAGTTATCTTTATTGATCGATGGGTGTGGGAAGGACTTGTAATGTCACTATGAACCAACTCTAGAAGTGATTATGCCCTCGATGCTTTATCTGCATTAAACTTATCCTCAGGATGTTTTCCTGGTATGCAATCCTGAAAAACTCCATCTATGTAATGAATGTGGGGTAATCCATCTACCATTCCACCCTTACTAAGTTGATATAAATATTTAAAATTAAATGCCCAAACCTCTCATGCCACAACTTGGACTCCTCATTAGCACATTTAGAAGAGATGCATAATTAGATTTATGAGTGAAGTTAGAGAAGGTGTACGACCTAGAATGATGATTAACCTCACCAACGACGATGTTTGAATCATATAACAAGTCATAAATAATAATTGAGTCTAGATTGAAATCCACCTTCTTCCTTGAACCTCAATGCATGATTTGATAGATGGAGAAAATATTCACTGAAAGATTAATAACATGAAGTACATCCTGAAAAAATCCATGGTATAGATCAACTCTACCCCTACTGCACACCTCTGTAGAAGAGTCATCTCCCATGAATATTGGTGATCCGGAACAAGTATCCAAGTATAAAAAAAGTATATTTCATGAGGCCATGTGATAGGTAGCCCATGAATAAAGCAACCAAACATTAGGAGAATATTAAATAACAAGTAATGCATGACCATTAACTCTTTCTAATGATGGGTTTTTCCTTTCATTATTTGGAATACAATCCTTGAGGTGATGTTGCTCAAGTGTTTGTTCCATGAGATCTATGGTCATTTTCATGCAAGAACTATCAATATGGAACCCCCTGTTACAATCAAAAAACTTTTTCTTCTCCTTATTTCCTTTTGATGCCTCGGAACTTGAACTCTCATCCGTGGATTGTTGTTTCCCTTCCTTCTTGTTTCTTGGTCCTTCTTACCCTTGTTCTTCTTGTTATTCATCTTTGAACTTATGTGAGTTGTAAGTGCATGGAGCTTAGAATTATTAAGTGACCCTATTTGGATGAGCTTTGATTGTTCATGGATAAGTGATTCCATGAAATCATATAGGGATGACATATTCCATGTATACCCCATAGTTAACTTGGTAATATGAAAAGAATAAGTGTAGACATAATACTCTAGTCCTGGTTTTGTTACAATTTAAAATATTAACCGTTCACATTTCTTATCAATTCCACAAGACTTAACATGAAAAATAAAAGTTTTAAACTTACAAAAGTATTCCTATAGGGTATCAAAATATATTAGATTCAATGCATGTAGATCATTCTCCAGTTGATGACCTCTAATATTGTCTTTCTTTCCCAGCAAATCATTGAACTTTGTCCAAACATCGTTAGGAGTATTGCAAGTATCGACATGAAAGGGGAGATCTTGAGAGATTCTCGAGCACACTATCCTATAGGATTCATCCATTCTATTTATCTATGGATGAAGTAGGTTTGACCTCAATTCCCCATGGTGATCCTATACAAACCCATTCTTTTAAGTAGAAGCTCTATCTTGGGCTTCCACTAAAAGTAGTTGAAGGGTGTCAAGATCACTGAAGGAGATGGTTGATCCATATTTTTCTATGGATTATCCAATATTATATATAAAACTGCAATAAAAGTGAATACTCCCTCACAATAATGGATCTTATACCATGTAGGATTAAACGACAATCCAAGACATAATTGTGAGAAGGAAATACTACACTAGCTAATTGAAAAGAGAGAGAGGAGAGAGAAAAATAGAATAAATATTCACACATAAGAGACTACGAAACTAACTCTAATCATAATGTATTAATCCTTGATAACGAGTACAATATATATGACTCTCCACATGATGAGTAGTGAAAAAGTAAATTCTCCAAATAAAAACAATTAACTAAAGTCAAAAGTTGCCAATACTAAGAAAAGGTCATAATTATGGAAAGTCCCTAAATAAGTGAAGTGAGTTAACTCCAAGTATTAGATGGGTAATTGACACGTCCCTAGGAGGATAATCTTCTTAATAATCTGCGTTCTATAGCCATGAAATAGGCAATATCTCCTAAAATTAGGGAAATAGGAATTATCTCCTAAAAATAGGAATTTCCTAATGGTGGATAAAAAAATTGGAAATGGCCCAATGGTAGCTACAAAATAGGAATTTTCCTAATGGTGGTTTATGAGCCCATGGTTTTGGAAACCCATGGTATTACATATAGGAATCCAATGTTTAAAAATAGACCTACTATAAATAGACAAGTTATAAATAATAGTCCTCCTAAATAGTAGGAAAATGGAAAAAAAGAGTAAGTCACTAAGTATGTAGTTGAGCACATACCCCAACACAGAGAAGGGAATTCCCAAACCATGTACAACCCATAAGTATGTTTTGTAGGAAGGTTATTCAAGGATGCCCAACACTCCAGGTGCATTAATGGGATACCTTGGGTAAAAAAGGGTGAGAAATATTATTCATTGTTCGATTACATCAACAAGTCCATGTATATAGAGTTTGCTTTGTTGCATTGCAATATTTTTCTTATTAATTGCATCAAAGTTTTTTTGTAGAAACTGGATTGCTAAATTGCTTTACAGATCTGGGGGTTTATTACTTCTAGGAAGAATCAACTAATGTCTTGCATAAAAACTAGATTCCTAACTTCCAATTTGTAAGATGTTGAGGGGAGGGGTAATTTCTATTCGATATAAATTCAAGTGCAAGTGGTTAAGTACACATCCAATAATGGTATGATTTTTATTAGTGATGACTAGAAAGGTGATTCTAGTTTCCAAAAACGAAACAATTTTTTTTTTTTTTGTGATGCAAAGAAATTGAATAAAATTTTCAAAGCATTTAGTATTTACTAGTACAAAATTGGTATTTTTCAAAGTATTTACTAGTACTAAAAAGGTAATAAAATATTTTTATTATTTTGACAATTCCCTACTTGAAAACATTAAATAGAAATGACAATCTGATGAATGATGAATAACTATGGAACTCAATCACAGGTGAAGGATTTGAACCTTGCAAAGTGTTGGAATTTGGGTTCAACACTTCTTGAGTTTTGTGACATGGGTTAACCCCCTCTCATGGATCCAAACTCCAGTGATTGTGGAAGATAATAAAGCATGTTGGTTTTTGTCTAATGGCAATCATAGTCCAACATATGGTATCAGAACTACATGTCTCAAGTTTGAAACTTTCTCGACATGCGTTGGGGGGATATTGTTGGGCATTGGGTTCAAGGCTTCCTGCTAGTTTCATGACATGGTTTGACCCCCTCTCATGGATCTTAACTCCAACAATTGTGGTGGCGACTAACTCCTGTGGGTTTTGGTATAATGAAAATCGTAGTCCAACACAAAGTTCATGAAACCATCGACATCCAACAAACTAGTGAACCAATGGTGAATCAGGAAACGATGTATGGAGAAATATGAAACATAGAATGTTGAAGAAAAGAACCACATAATTTTAATTGATGATGGCGGTGGTGGTGGAAAAAGGTGGTCGAAAATGTTTCAAAAATTCACCGCATCCAAATATTCATCCGACTTATTGACTTATGGACTTACCCTTCAATGACTTACCGAATTTCCCTTCATTGTTTTTCTCACTTACCCTTCATATCTGCTTGGTAGTCGAGTTGACATGAATTTAAAAATATCAATTCATAAAAACAAATCCGTCGTTATTGTCCTAAGAAAGAGATTCAATGAACTTAGGTTATACAAAATCACAAAAATACATTGTGTTAGGTATCATTCAAGAACCACCAAAATAGTGTCAATGAATATATTATAGATTCAAATATTAGGATATGTAAACGTTCACAAAAATATGTCAATAATAAGAGTACCAACTTATTGGCCAATAGTGTGTGACAAAAGCAATTAAATTATCATTAAAAAATAATTATTTTACTCTTCCTATGTACAACTTTAAAAAGAAAAAAAATGTGTGTGATCAAATGGAAAGTAATTGAATGTCAATAATGAAATGATCGTTATATTCTTGGCCTTCAGAAAGTACTAATGATCACTATAGTTCTATCCTTTTATATGGATTTCTAAGATAATAATAAATCAAGAAGAATTAGCACTTTAGATTGAATTACATATTACATAAGAGATGATAAAAAAGAAGAAGAGATATATCTTTTATTTTTATATTTGAAATAATAGAAAGAAACTTTGATCTTTATCTAATACTCGAGTTATTCAATATTATATTATATATAATGTATGTTGATATCGAAAATTCAACACCTTTAAACAATTGTTATTTTATATTTAAAATTAATTGGAATGCGTATGAATAATACTTGTAAAGATACCACCTAACATGAACTAGCATGGTTTAGGATCAAGTAATACGTCATCAATTGAAAAAAATCCCAACTATGTTCAAGTTTATTTCCATTTCTTGTTTATTTAATTTTTAATGTGTGAAGTTAGAAGAGACTGACCTAAGACGACCAATTGAAGGGGGGCGTTATTGATAGGGTATTCTAATGAAAGTATTTACAACACTAACTACCAAGACTCTATATATGAAAATTTGAATTAACACCACATACCTATTGGAGATATTTGAGGAATGTCTCAGGTATATTTTTTAAGTGGATGATGTGGAAAAATTCAAGGAATATCCGTTATAAACTACAAGGGGAATTGTGGTACTTTACCACTTTATGACTAATGGGTATTCAAGTAAATCCTAATGAAAAAGAGAAGGTAGATGAGATTCCCTAAGGTAATGAGAACAATACATAAAGGTATTAGGCCTACTACTAGGAATCTATTGTAGTTTTCTACTATATCTTTTGGGAAACTCTCGGTAAATATCCACAACCATGGGTTTGATAATGCATGCTTAATATAATAGGAAATACACTTGATTTCATGACAAAATTAAATCGACCTTTGTCATTAAATTCCATTCTATAGGATTCATGGCCTTAGATAATGTTAATGAACTTGTCTTCATGGAACATTATACATATTCGAGTGCCAATACAATACCCCATCGTTTGTAAAATATGGGTGGTTCAAATACTGAAATTGCATCAATTACATATGGTTCAATGACAATGGGAATTGAAAAGGGACTTTGTGTAATGAAACAACATTTGGATTTTAGGAATAAATCCTAATGCAGCCTAACTAGAATAATGCAGCCTAACTAGAACTAGGGGGTTGGGTGATGTTACAAAGTGATATCATATCTCCAATTTCAACACTAGGCCTGGATGGGCCATATATTATTTATAGGATTGATGTATTAAATTTAATTTGAACTTGTTGGAAATCTCTTGGACATAGGATTTCAGATATCCACACATAAACATGAATTTGAATGATTAAAATAGTAGCATTTTGTTAAGGGTTTCTTAAGTTCAAAAGAATGAATGAAATTCTTATAATGCTATTGTTATTTCCTTATAAATATGTAATGATTGATGAAGGGTTGATATCAGAATTTGGAAAAGGACTTACTATAACATTTCTAGATGACAAATAAGTCATATTCACGTCTAGAGGTGGATCATAACCATATGGGTATGCCTTAGTATGCTCAGGAATCAATGAAATATTATCCAAGAAAGGCTTACCCTGATAAGGGTCTGTTGACCAAGAATAGATTGAGGGACAAAAGAAGTTGGATTTGGGAATTTATTGCCTTGGATAATGTAATAGTTTCCCAGTTATATTTTAAATCATAAATACTTTTATAGAAGTTGGAAATAATGATTTCTTGCTAACTATTGTCATAAGGAAGGAAACATAAGTATGATAATGCTTAAGAAACTGGTCACGGGGATGGTTGTAATACCTCTTCGAGGAACAATGATATTAAGATCAACTAAACATTAATGAATGAGATAAAACAATCATTTGATTTCTTAATAAGTTGTTGATCCGACAATTGGCTTTAATGAGCAACAAATAAAACCTTTAATGGAATCCTTGTTTGGGGATAAAATTCATAAGGTGATTATTCATATTATATGTGGATGATAAGTAAAAAATTCATATAGAGTACATGATAATACATGTAGCATAGGTTCATATGAAAGAATGGTTTCATAATAAATGAAAGTGGTTGGACCTGGTATAAAAGATGAACATAGGCACTTGAAGACATGGTGTCATGTCAAGTATACCTTACAATATAATCAAAGTCCAAACACTAAAGAATGTTGAGGAATGAGTCCAGGTGCATCTATGAAGGATTGGGAATCTATTTCAAGAAAGACACTTATGCTATTTAGACTGCTTAGTGGACTCAGGCCACAAGAGTAAACTATTTATTGATGAAGTAGTGAAATATCATTCACTTAAAAGAAATCGAGGTAAAGAAAAACAATATTGTATGGGAATATCTATTCCAAAATGGATATACATGTTGGATACTATTCTTCTTATAAGGAAATACCGAGAGTATACTTGGAGATAAAAGCACCATCTCCAAGGAGCAGACATACAATTTTGGGAGTCGCACCTCCATTATTATTATCAAAATGGTATAGTGGAAGTGTAGTAAAAATGTCAGAACTTCAAAAGTGAAGTATTCAAGGTACAAAAACTCTAAATAATGCCAACATATTGTCTAAAAGTAAAACCTCATGTGAAAAGTGGATACAAACAACCATACTTCTAAGGAAAGGAAATACATAAATCTAAGTAAATTAAAGAGTGGAATAAGTCCAAGAGTAATTAGAGAAAGTAGCAAAAGCGTACTACTAGGTGGATGAAAATTTATTTTATTTTAAGACAACACTCAAAGAGATATGGTAGCAATGAAAGAATTATTGATGTTAGGGAGAATGTTGACTGCAATTTATAAGTGTTGAATACATTCCAAGGTAAGTTGGGAATGGAGGTGGTTCTCCTGAAGGGAAAATCAATAAAGGATCCCGAAGAAGAAAGTGGTTTTAAGTTTAACTTAGTAAGGAAGAGAGATGGTACATGAGGGACTAAAATGAACCCATTGGTAGTACTCCAAAAGGTTGGAAGCACCACATGATTTCATGATCTCCAGTAAAGGCAATGTTGATTACTCTAAAAGTGATCTCTACGAATCAAGAAAGAGAAGAGGTCGTATGTGCAGGAATATTTGTCTGTGCGAGCCAAGACCAAGTGGGTCAAGGTAAGAGAGGTAAATGGTTCAATAAAACACAAGATGTGGAATGTTCAGAGTGGACAAATTGAAAATTAGTTCGGTCCAATAAGTCAATAAATGTTCAGGATCGAAGGACAATTAAGAGAGCATGGTTGGAGATGTAATTTGGTCATGTATGTGATCGGATCAGAGGGAATTTGGGTATTAGATGAATGCTTAAAATTAATATGAGAATCATATGTGGTTTAAAATGCTAAGTAGCCAAGTGTAATTGGTTGGAAAAGTGCTTAGGACAAAAGGTAACCATGTGCAGTGATTACAATGAAATTTGAGGGCAGTCCATAATAATAAATAAAGCGGTATACAATAAAGAGGTGGCCGCAAATGTTATAGAAACAATTATTTATGGACTATTGGACAACCATACATAGTACAAGAGGCTTGAATTATTATGTATTATGAGCATGTTAAGGGTACATTTCTTGGTACATGTAAATATGCATCAATGCATGCTGAAATGTTTGAGAATGCATATAACTTGTTGAAGACTCAAAATAGTCTAATGTTATATGTGGAAGTTACCATTGATAGCCAACCATATGAGGACAATGAGGAGGATTAATTGTTGCAATTTTTTTTTTGAAGGGAATTAGATAAAATTTCCCNTTTTATCTTGTAAAATATTTTTTTTTATATAATTTGAATACATTAAAAAAAAAAGTTTTTCATATGGTATGGTTGAGGCCAGGGGCCTGGGATAGTTGTAGAAGCTGTTAGATTTTAGATGCATTCACATGACACATTGATAAATAAGGATTTGTTGGTTATGGGATGATAACCAAAGAAATAAAAGGGGTATGATCCTCTAATTGAAGTGAATACTAGTGATTCTAGTTGTGTATGAACCCCTAACATGTTTGTATTTGGAAAGGCCATAGTGACGCACATGTGTCCAATGAACTTTCTATTATAAATAGTGTATGGACTGCAATGTTTTTGCTAACACTAAAGAGCACTGTGGAATTACCTTCTTGGTGTAGTGTGCATATTGAAAAGGAAGTGTATGGAGTATGTGTTGAGGCATTGGCCATACCATCTAATTATCATGGTGGGGTGCGTGTTTTAAATCAAGAGTTTATGAAAGAGTTTATGAAATCATTGCAAGAGTGCATTGAATTAATATGCATGGAGAATTTCATTCATGCATAGTATAGAGATGGTAATTTTTCACTCATGTATGCTAAGATAGATTGTGTATGCTCGAAGAATTTAGGGAATGCATTTTAGAAATGCATGTATACAATATATTTTGTACAAAGTGTCATGCTACCAGCTGAGATATTGTGACCAAGTCTAAGTCTTAAGGTTGTAACATTCATAAAATGTTAGACATTGCAATGAGAGAGTTGTAGCTTGAAGTAGTCACATAAGGATGGACTACATGAAATTTTTTTGTTCAGAGAACAAAGTGATAAAAATTATTATGATAAGGAAATGTTTGATTGTTGATAACATATATGCAGAGAATGATAAGTTCTTGTAAACTAATAGTTTGATAGTTGTGATGGGATTGTTAGGTGTGGAAAATTCTAAAACCACTTTGAGATTTCTTATAAGTAATGTAATAAAAGTATGTTGTGCATGATGCCCATGTTTTTGGATGACTACAAGATAAAATTAATGCACAGAAGTAGTTCCAAATATGGCACTTTTGGAATCCATAATCAAGATTTATGCATGATGCTACAACACCAAGAAAATATGACATGGATTTCATATTATGAGATAATATTTATAACATTTAGAATGCTTGGGAAGATGATATATAGTTGGTGACACTAGATCCTTATAATGGTAGAACCTTAGTGTGGGGTCTGTTAATAAATTGATGTTGGTTGTGGAGCCTGATTACGTTCTTGATTCATAGGTCTTTGTTTTAAATCATGTTTATACCCCATGAAGACTGTACAACCCTCCATGCAGGGGGGGATTTCTCACCCATGGGGTTTGGGGGGCTCATCCCCCCGGCTGGGGAGTCCGCGGGCCAATGGGGGTTGAGGGGAGAAGTGTCCGAAGGAAAATTTTCCTTGTAAATGTATATTCTAATTTCATAGTCAATCTTGATCGTTCATCATTAAGTCACAGCTCTGACGATAGTGATTATGTTAAGGGCTAAGACGAGATATTTTAATAATATTTTATAAAAATCCTAATTTGTAGATACATATGAACATTATATTATCCTAAGTTCCCATAAGGGAAAGGGAACAAACCACCAAGTGGGTGTAAGATATATTTATGAGATGACAAGTGTCATGTCATGAACATGGAAAATATATTGGGAAAGCTTACTGCACTTTCCCATTTCGATTATCATTATCCTAAGGAGGGGGAAAGGCTATGGATAATTCTTATGAGAAGGGAGCGGATCACGGGATGCTTCCACCATTCCTATCCTACTTCCACCTATGATTTGTGTCTATTTATATCCATGATCATGCAAGAGATCTAGAAGCTTCATGTAATGAGTGTTTCTTGTAGGTTCAATTAAAGAGGTAGGTTGTCAGGACCATGGGTAGTTGAAGAAGTGGGTTGTCAGGTTCATGAGCCTTCTCTCTAGGTGAGAGAAGTGTTGTTGAAGAGGTGGGTCATAAGGTCTGTAAGCATTCTCTCTAAGTGAGATAACCGTTGAGAGTGTGTACACTTCTCCTTGGCTTTCCTTGGGGGAGATTGGAGCCCTAGAGGGAGAAGTGTGGGGAATATATTTCCCAGTGTAAGGCCTGGAGGTAAATGATAATAATAAATAGTTATCTATTAATCAAGGGACAAATCCTTTCATGTATGGTCATGATATGTTCCCTATATATGGAACAATCATCATTTTAATAATATATCATCGATATCTCACATAGAAAAATAACATGGTATTAGAGTAGGACTGGGCTAAATAACATGGTATTAGAGTAGGACTGGGCTTGACTCCTTCACGGGAGGGCCCAGATCCATAAGAAGAGAATTGTAGCTATGTAGAGTAAAAGTGTGAGCTGCGTGAATAGTTGTGTTGTGATAAGAGTGTGATGTGTTAAGATGCATGATTATTGTTTGTTGCATGGAGCAGTCATCCACTCTAATGACATAGAGAATGTGTTGTTCATCGTTTGGAATGTAAAGCACTTCATCGAGGTGTATCCATTATTGAAATGGAAAAACCACTCTTTCCAAAGCTGTATACAATCTAATTCGCTCTAATTTCAGAGCTACTACCTTCTTACATGATGTCAAAGAATTAATTGATAGAGATGGGTTAACCACCATGAAAATAATAATTCTGACGTACCTACTATGTTTCGACTGTAAATTCAGAACATAGACGAAGGAAAATTCTTCCCGAGGAGGCATCTGAATAAAGACAAGAACATTCTTATTGTTTTGGACAACATTGATAATTTTTATCAATTACATTCTCCAATGGTTACCAAAGTGCTTGGGCCAAGCTGTAGAGTGTTAGTCACAACTCGAGTTAAGAGAATACTGGAACTGGGATAAATTTCTATGACATGTGAAGCAACAAAGCATTGCCTTCCATCATTTACAACAATCTGACTCTTCCTTATAGATACAAGAACTATGGGCAGAGCCAACGGGGTGTGAACCACAAATGAATAGGGACAAATCAGCCATGATATGATCCTAGGAATTTGAGATTCTACCAGAGAGAAAGGATTCGAGAAACAAAACAAAATGAGTTGGGACTCGATCCGATTTGTAGCTAGGAGATACCAGTTTTGTGTTAAGATCCCTGGTGTGAACGTGTTGGACTGGCGCACAATAGAGAAGACACAAACTCCAACATGAATTTAGGGTGAGTGGTGTTTCCCAAGCCAAATGTGACGCCAAACATTGGATTGAATTGATTTTCAATCTACGCAGTTTGTCTGAGTAGTTGGGAAATCTTTGGAAAACAAACAGAAGTTCCATGGAATTGCTCTTTCTACTTCACGGGCATTTGAACATCGAAATTAGGCATGAATTTCAGCGCACGATCCCTCTTTAAAGAAAACTTTATGCATAGGACGAAGGTATGAGCAACTCGAGCACTGATTTGTCTCGCATATTCATAAGATTGTCAATGAGGAAACAGTAATATGGCACCTATGAGGCAAGTGAATTCAATCGTGTAAGAAAACGAGTTCCCTCAATTCGGCACGCACTAGACCGATGAGAAAGGGTTCCAAAATGACCAGTGGAAAATTATTGGTGTTGAACATTCGCTGCTACAACGATTTTTGAGTTGAAGTTCCATGCGACCCAATTATTTGTAGCAGAGAGAAACTTCCCAAGATATTAATCGATTCACTTGGAGGCGCATGCATTGGAGTGGAGAAGCCACTGGACACTTTGAAGAGTAAATAATTCTCAAGGGTGTCGAACAATAGAGGCAGAGTACATAGCATACATGGCAACAGTTCCATTGTATGTAAAGGTGCTCCTAGAGAAGGAGGTGGTACTACATCCAGAAGGAGTAGAGAATGACTTACCTCCAGAGAAGGAGGAAGAGTTACCTTTAGTGTCAAAGGGAGAAAAGACAGAGGAGGAGTCACCTCGAGCTCCAGGAAGAGTGTTGATATTTGAGGAAATATCATGAGACATTATCCTAGAGTGTTCTTTGTGGACTAGTCGGGGGGAATGTAGACTTCATCCTCACATGCCTCATATGGTAAAATGAAGGAACCAAGACTTTGGTTTCACAAGGAAACCTTGATATGTCTTGTGAGACATTGGTTCCATGAGGGAACCTCGATATGTCTTAGACAATGGTTTCATGAGGAAACCTCTATATGTCAAATATGGTCCAAGATGACATTCCTTTTCAGAGGGAGACAATTGAGTCTATTGATCAAATTTGATCTCATTGACCCTGTAGCTCCAATTAATATTCCCATAGATATTGAAATATGTCGGAAGAGACCTGCATGGGATAGTCAGACTCTGCAGAAGAAAGAATGACATGCATCTCATTGTGGTACCTTCCTAGACCAAGAGACCTCAGATATATTTGTGTTATGCCGCAGCTATGAGCCACAACATTGATTCCGAGCCTTCCATTTATGAGGATAAATATAGTCATCTAGTATGGAGAAATGTCATGATGGAGGAGTATCAGTCCATCATGAAGAATGATACATGGGATATTGTTTTGAGACCTAAGGGGAAGTCTGTAGTGACCTCCAAATGGATCTATAAGATCAAAAACATAGTTCACGGGAGAATCAAGAGGCACAAAATGATATTTGTTGCTAGATGATTCTCTCAGGTGGAGGGAATAGATTATGAGGAGAAATTTTCTCATGTTGATCAAAAGGGAGAGTCAAGGAAGGAGTTTCTCCTCGGTTCAGGTGGGAGAGAGATGTCTCCCAAGACTAACAGACAAATTTCATGAGTCTAGGGTGAAGTCTGTATACTTCTGAGACAAGCTTGACATGGTTCATAATGTCTCCCTCGTTCAGAGGGAGTGTTGATGTTTGGACAACATCGGGAAGACATTCTCTTAGAATAATAATTAATAATATAATTATTGATATTGAATATCATATATAATAAGTAAATGCTAATAATAAATAGTTATTGATTACTCAAGGGACCCATCTATTCATGGATGGTCACCATATGTTCCCTATATATGTAACACTCATCATTATAATAATATATCATTGATATCTCACATAGAAAAACAACAATAAGTACCCACCACGTGTTAGTATAAATTACTGTATGAATGAGTATGTAATCTTTTGTTGGATACTTATTGTGCAAATTTTCATGTACTTCTATTATGGTTATATATTTTTTTTGTTAATTATACTTAAAATACTTGTTGTTAAACTTATATAGAAATTGTGATATGTGAATGTTGTTATGGGTTTTTATTGTTGTAATTATCCTTGAATATTCATTTCCAGGATTATTTAGATATGAAAATTATATGTTACATATAGTAATAATTACAGTTGTAACTATACTTGTGTGCATGTGTTGTTTGAGTTTCCTCGAACTCTACATTTTGTGTTTATGAAGATAGTGAAATATTTATACCAGAGAAGTGTCCACTAGGTATTTGCTAAAATTACTATGCAAATAGTTATGTATTCCTGTTATGGATATTTTTTTGTTTCTAACATGATTTAGTATATCTATTGTTAGATTTGCACATGTGATGGTAATTATGCTTTTCTATCAGGATAATGGTTGTCGAATTTACACTTGTGCATATTGGCTGCTAGAATTTCCTAGAAATGTACAATTATGATCATGAAGAGAGTCTGTGTAATTATTAGCGTGATATGTA